>VMDO01023304.1:0-31858 GCA_007922755.1 Pedetes capensis | reverse complement strand
GTACTTACATGCAACCTTTAGAGTATGTAATAGCATTATCTCACCATTTAGACATAATGAGAGCAGTACTAGTTTGTTGAAGCATTAAATGTGATTAAATCTTAAAACACTTTTTAAATCAAAAGGACTTACAAATATAAAACTCCTAAATATGATTATTTACCATTCTGTGCTGAGCTGAACTTGTTAAGGCAATACATATACAGAAGAAAAGGGGGGATCAGAAATGTTAATATAGGATATTGATATGAATGTTTCCATATGACTTGAAAATTGTTTTTATTATGTGATGGAAGATAAATGTCAATATCTAAAATTGTTCTTTGGTGAGAAAAGAAACATATTAAAATGAGATATTAGTTAGTTTCATACTTGCAAAATTTCCAGAAGGTGGCCAGGCTCTGGGTTCCTTTGTTTTAGAAGCATATGTACACCTAAAGAAGTTGCTTAACAAACATAATCCCTCCTCCTGACTTTTGTTTCACAAAACTTAAATATTGAGGGTTTATGTTTAGAGGAGCAGAGGTAGGAATCAAAGTTGTAGTTGAGAAGAGTACTTAACTTAGAAGGGGTCAAGGCAGTGAGGTATCTGGGAGTAGTAGGGACTCCCTACTCTGCTCATTTTCTTTGCTCCAAGGAAGTAATCATCCCTAAGAAGAAAAGGGTAGATGATGTACTTGGGGACAACGTATTAGTGTACTGATGGACAATGTACCCAGTTTCTAGTGCACTGGGCACCAGCATTGCCAACCTCAGTAAGAATCTCAGCGCCCACATTTGGGAAACAACAGAGGCTGACAATCTCTTAAAATATGCCTCTTGATACCCCAACATTTTAAAGATGATCAAGTGGGCCAAGACCAGAAGACCTACTCCCTAAATATTCTGTCCAAATAGGAAAGACCCTAAGGGTGTTCCCAGGATTCTCTAGGAAGAGAAAATGTCCTAATCATACATTACATTAAAACTTCTTTCTGTTTAGTGGAGACTCAGTCATAAATAATTCGATTTAGATAAATAGTAAAATATTTTGTATCCAACTAAAATACTATAGTACTGGTAACTTTTATGAAAAAGATGGCTTAAGGAAATCATAAATCACAAATGTTTATACCTTACTTATTTCTAGAAAGCAATGAAAAACCTGAAGTACAAGTCTAAGGTAGAGAAAACTCTGAGTCATTAAAGATTTCTCAATTGCCTGCAGAATGATAGCATCAATGCGAGGATAAAAAGTGATCAAATTCATTTCAAGTCTGTGTCTCTGAAAGCTCTTAAACATAGATGTGAAAATGGAGAAAGGAAAGACCTAAGGATAGGTATGTGTGTCGAGATGGAAGGAGAGAAAGATTAATCCTAGAACAAAGAAAGGAAATTGAGGAGACTAAAGCTCTAGTTGATGAACACCCTCTGCCTTGTACTCACTGGAACCAGATATGGAAGAGGATATTCTATTGAGGGCAGCAAAGTTCAGCTCTCTGGATCTGGCAGCCTCACCCAGACTGAGAAATTCTACCAATTCTTTATTCTTGTGTATTTTACTTTCTGTTGAAAGATTGATGATCACTATAGCACCAGAGTGGGTGAACTTTTTCATATTTCTGCCACAGTAAACCTACTAGAGTCTGGCAGTTTGCCTCACCTGGCAGCTTAAAGGCAGGATATACTCTTCTGAAACCCTATGGGAGGAAGAAAATTTGCCTTGGCCTCTGTTCGTATTAGACAAACCTACTAACCACCACCTCTAGCAGCAACCAAAAGGTTTTGGCCAGCAGCCAATTTTGCGAGGTTAAACATAAATCTTTAAATATGATTTGATAAGAATATAATACCATACATTCTTCACTTGAAGACCATTTCAAAAGTGTGTCTGATCTCAGCAGACCAACTCAACCTAACTACTCTTAGTTTCCCTCCTCATTTAGGTCATGAAAAGTGGAAGAATGAGTATTCCATTGTAAAGAAAATTCGTATGCATACAGAAAACTGACATTCAGAGCATTGTTGTATAAAGTCTTATTAAAATGCAAGCAATAATTTTGCAAGCTGTAAGATAAAACAGGGAAAGGTTGTAGAGCACTGATTCTACTGATGGTATCTAGAGGAACTGGTCTCAGAATGTAAGACCTTGTGTTATATGAATGGGTGAATAATGTGATATTCTATCAATTGTGACTTCCAACTCTACCTGACTGCTACTTAGCAGTCACTTGAGATATGACTTATTAAAGATTATGAAAATTTATTCAGAAATAAAATTGCAAGGTTTGTTAGAACTTAGTATTCTAATATCTGGGTCCAGTTAATATTTGCAGTTTTTCAAAACTGTTAGAGTATACTCATTTGTTGTTGTTGTTACAGTTAGGTGCCATCAAGTAGGGTCTGACTCATTGCAATCTTCATAGAGTTTTCAATGGCTGATTGTTTCAGGATTGCTTTGGGAGCGGATTGCCATGTCTTTCTCCCATTTTTGCAGTGCTTAGGATTGAACCCAGGTCCTCAGAGAGTGCAGCACAGCACTCTACAAACAGAGCTAAACCCCAGCCTATATTCACACAGATAAGTGATTAAAATTTTAAAAAGAACAATTTGTTATTTCATTCTCAGCCTAGATTTGCTTTGCTTATCATTTTCATTTGCTGCTACTCTTGTTTTATAATCAGTCACTATGTTTACTTTATTTTCAAATAATTTTGTATTGCATTTCTTCTATAAAACAACTTTGAATAACATACATTCAGCAATATAATTTTGATCTAGGATTTGATAACATTTAACTAGCTCACTATGCATGAAATCATACATATTTTTCTTTCTAAAAAGAAGATATATGCACACATAACTCAAATGTACACTGTGTTATGTATTACAGATTTATTTGAAACTGGAAGGTGAGACAGTAGGATAATTAAACAAAAAATCTTTTGCTAGACTCAGTGGGAAGCTTTGAAAATTTGAGAGATACTAATAAAATATTATTTTAAAGTACATATAGATGTTGGTACAGGTCTAATATTAACCCTAAAGTGAAATACTAATTAGCTAATGGATAAACACACATTAAGATTTGTTTTGAGTAAAACTGTACGCAGGAAATATAGATCATTTTTTGCATTGGTCTTGTCTTTTTCAGTTTTCACTCCCTTGCTTCCAAAAAGACTGGACCCTATCCCTTAGACAGCATCTCCTGACACACACACACACACACACACACACACACACACACACACACACACACACACGCTAGCTGTACAGCTTATCCCCATGCTCACTATATTTCTCTCCTTCCTAACACACCCTCCACACACATCTTATTGTGATACATTTTTAGCACATTCCATCAATCACCCAGTATTCAAATACCTAACTTATTAAATCATCCAATAAGGTTATAGTTGTTCAGGGTACAAAGACATCTAAATCTTGGTGCTTTAGTGAAGCATTAGAAATTTCTGATGCAGTTATTTGTAACAGCCACACATGGACATTTTCTTCTAGGATTAAAGCATCGTAAAACATGAGCATATAGCTCTTCCTCATCTAATGCTGGTACATTGTAATAGTCATATTGGAAATATTAAATGTGTATGTATACAGATACGGAGACACATACATGTTGATGCATATATATATATATATATATATGCATGTATATGTTTGCCTACACACAAGTATATACATGCATCCATTATACTACTGGAAAGTGTTATCAACATATAGTTCTCTCCTAAGCTCTCTTTAGTAAAGGAAAGAGAATCCTGTCAAAGTCCTAAACATACAGAAATTGAAACTGCATACCCCTTGCCTCAGTTGTGGTTGGCCGATCTGGTTACTTTCTCCACTATTTCTACCATTTAAAAAATTATTTTGTTTGGTTTCAACCAAGAATTGCTGAAAAATTATACCAAAGAAGAATCACAGTAAGTATAAACTAGAAGACTAATAGAGACTCAAAATTCTTTTAAGAAAAGTCAGTAGATATTTGGTGATTGGAAGAAGTCTTCTGTCCTTATGAAAGGCATGAGAAATAATCATTGTAGTTTAGGAGGACTGGTTCTAAATAGGAATGGGAACTGGTAAAGCCACGTCCCCAGGTATTTTTCTTAATTTTAGAAATTTTGATGACAAGGAACATTTGCTGTCTTACCAAATGAACATGTTTGGCAATGGGCTATGGCATCTGGACAGCTTATCCAGTATGGCTCACACTTCAAAATATCCATTGCACTAAATGGGGAAAACAATGTACAACACAGTCACATCTTCAAATATTCATTTCAAGAGCAACAAATAATAACTACATTGCTGGATTTAGGAAATCCAGCAGAACATAAGATTCCTAATAATGTACACATGCTGCTAGTTTCATCATTTTTTCAACTGATAGCATATATTAGCTGGAGCCAAAGATTTAAGATTGAGAATGTTTTTATCCACTAGCTTAGTCATCTATGTAAATTCAGAAAAAATTAAACATCTGAATCTTTTAGTAAATATCCTTTAACTTGGTCAAGGAGCCTTTAAGTCTTTGTTTTAAACCACAGGATTAATTTAGGCAGCTAGAAAGCAGTGATATGAAGGGTCCCCTTTAGGTGAGATATAAATATTCTGAAACTATAGCATGCAAACCCTACTGCTTAATGGTTAAGAAGTCCGGCTGCAAGGCTTAGGTTCAATAACACTTTTCTTGGAATCTCAACCCTACCTATGTATTGGCAATATATCTTTGGGGAAATTAATTAACTTTAAGTCTCAGTTTTCCCATACAAATATTATGTATCTTACTGAATTTTTGCCATCATTAATAACACAATGCATGTAAAGTACTTAAGACAAAGTGCACATGTAAGCAGGTATGGATTTAGTATCTGACACTTGTTAACTGGTGCTTCAGAATGCAATACAGAAGAAGTTTTCTTTCTGATCAATGAAACTTTCACACTTCCAAAAGTGGAACTCTCTAGTGACCTATAATTCATGCAACTACATAGTCATAGGCTTGGGATTTAGAACTGATTATTATTTATATGTGTAGCTGCTCAAGTAGAGAATTAACACTACTTATAAATAATATTATTATTTTATATAATACACACTGGATTTGTTCAAGCACTATGGTTCGCAATTATCTTCAATTAAGGTTTTAAATAAATGGTGAAATAAGGAAGGAAACAATATAAAGAATTTACAGACTCCTCTTAAGCATGTTTTAAGAGCCTATCATTAAAGGCCCATAAAGTGGTCCTATTTTCTACTAAGTAATTATACAAGTGCCTATTTTAAGATGTCTTATGAAACCTCAGGAAAGATTTTAATTGATACTTTATGAGATATTTTGTTCATGTCTTTTTTCCTAAAAGAGCATGCTCTATAAAAGAGAAAAGAGAAAATCACAATTAAAAAGTGATTCTAGGAGGGAAAGTAAATAGAAAACATAATGAGTAATAAGAATAGAAAATATATAATGCACCCACATGTCTGCCAGTTGGCCATACTATGGGGGCTTCAGTGTTGCTGTGATGCTGAAAGCTATGCTACCAGTTTTCCAGATATCAGCAAGGTCACCCCTGCTGATACAAGTTTCAGCTGAGCTTCCAGGCTAAGACAGACTAGGGAGTAGGACCTTGCAACCCACTCCCAAAATAATTAGCCAATGAAAACCCAATAAATAGCAGAGAAACTCTTTCAGATATAGTGCCAGAAAATGAGCTTTGATGCCGGGCATGGTGGTGCATGCCTGTAATCCCAGCGGCTCGGGAGGCAGAGGCAGGAGGCAAGTTCAAGACCAGAGGCAGTCTGTGTAACTTAGTGAGACCCTGTCTCAAAACTGAAAAAATGGGCTGAGGGTGAACCTCAGTGGTCCAGCACTTGCAACGCACACAAGTGCGAGGCCCTGGGTTCAACCTCCAGTACCACAAGAAAGAAAGAAAAAAAAAAGAAAGAAAGAAAGAAAGAAAGAAAGAAAGACAGACAGACAGACAGACAGAGAGAAAGGAAGGAAGGAAGGAAGGAAGGAAGGAAGGAAGGAAGGAAGGAAGGAAGGGAAGGAAGGAAAGAGAAGGGAAGAGAAAGGAAGAGAAAAGAAAAAGGAAATGAGCCCTGCAGGTTGGAAGGCACTCAAAAGACAACTTGGGAAGAGTTGACTCCTCAAAGTAGTGTTGACCTTAACGATGGAAGTGAAGTCCCAGGGACATCCATTTACTTATTTGGCACCATTTAAAATGAGGCAGAACAGCTGTAAATATCCATTAACTAGAATGTGGAATGTATGTAATATGAATCTAGGAAAATTAGAAATCATCAAAAGGGTAATGGAGTGTATAAGCATCAACATTCTAGGTATCAATGAGCTAAAACAGACTGAAATGGGCCATTTTGAATCAAATAATCTACTATACTGGGAATGGCAAATTAAAGAGAAATGGGGTTGCATTCATCATCAAAAAAGACATCTCAAGATCTGTCCTGAAGTACAATGTTGTCAGTGATAGAATAATATCATACACCTACAAAGAAAATGAGTTAATATAACCATTATTAAATTTACACACCCACCACTGAGGCTATAAATGAAAATGGGAAAGATTCTTACTAGCTTCTGCAATCTGAAATACATCAAACATGCAGTTAGGATGTACTGATAATTACTAGTGGCTGAAATGAAAAAGTTGGAAACAAATAAAAAGACTCAGTAGGTGGAGAATGCATGATAAAATTTTGTCAAATCAATGACATTTTCATTGCAAATACATTTTTTCACCAACATAAACAGCGAGCGACGTTACACAGGGAATTCACCAGATGGAAAGTACAGGAACCAAATTGACTACATTTGTGGAAAGAGATAATGGAAAAGCTCAATATCAAATGTCAGAACATGACCAGGTGCTTAATGTGGATTAGACTATCAACTGCTCATTTGCAGGTACAAAATGAAACTGGAGAAATTAGAACAAGTGTATGAGAGCCAAGGTATGACCTTGAATATATCCCTGAGTATACCTGAGTTCAGACACCACCTGAAGAACAGGTTTGATGCATTAGACACTAAAGATAGAAGACCAGATGAGTTGTGGCATGACATCAAAGACATCATTCATGAGGAAAGCAAAAGGTTATTTAAAAAGACAGAAAAAAATAGAAAAGACCAAATTAAATGTCAAAAGAGACTCTGAAACTTGCCCTTGATCTTTAAGCAGATAAAATAAAAGGAAGACATGATGAAGTTAAGGAAATAAACAAAAGATTTCAAAAGGCAACTTGAGAAGACAAAGTCAATTATTTTAATAACATATGCAAAGAGCTGGAGACAGAAAACCAAACAGGAAGAGCATGGTCTATTTTTCTTAAGCTTAAAGAATTGAAGAAAAAAACTCAAGCCTCAAATGGCAATAGTGAAGGATTCTATAGGGAAAATATTAAACAATGCAGGAAACATCAAAAGAAGATGAAATTAATGCACAGTCATTATACCAAAAAAAAAAAAAAAAAATTGGTGGATGACCAGCCATTTGAAGAGGTTGCATATTATCAGGAACCAATGGTAAAAAGGAAAGAAGTTTAAGCTTCCTTGAAGGAATTGATGGAATACCAATAGAGATGTTTCAGCAAACAGACATGGCACTGGCAGTGTTAACGTGTCTATACCAAGATATTTGGAAAACAGCTACCTGACCAACTGACTGGAAGAGATCCATATTTGAGCCTATTCCCAAGAAAGGGTATCCAAATGAATGTGAAAACTATCAAACAATATCATTAATGTCACATGCAAACAAAATTTTTACGAAAAATCATTCAAAAGTGACTGTAGCAGTACACAGAGGGAAATGCCAGAAAATCAAGCCAGATTCAAAAGAGGACTTGGAACCAGAGACAGCTTGCTGATGTCAGATGGATATTAGCCAAAGGCAGAGAATACCAAAAAGGTTCTATGTTTTATTCACTATGCAAAGGCATTTGACTGTGTGGATCAGAACAAATTATGCATAACATTGTGAAGAATGGGAATACCAGAGCACCTAATTGTACACATGAAGAATATGTGCATAGACCAGGAGGCAGTTGTTCAAGTAGAACAAGAAACATTTCTTTGTTTAAACTCAAGGAAGGTGTGCATAAGGGCTGTATCCTTTCACTGCACCTCTGCAATTTCTATGTTGAGCAAATAATTTCAGAATCTGGACTTTATGAAGAAGAATGTGACATCTTGTTTAGAGGAAGACTCATTAACGACCTGCATTATGCAGATGACACAAATATGCTTGCTGAAAGTGAGGAGGATTTGAAACATTTGCTGATAAAGATCAAAGAACACAGCCTTCAGTATGGATTGTGATTCAACATCAACAAAACAAAAATCCTTACAACTGGGTCAGTTTATGATACAACTTTACAACTGGGTCAGTTTTCTCTATTTATGATAAATAGAGAAAAGGTTGAGTTTGTTCAAGATTGTACTTTACCTGGTTCTATAATCAACACTCATGGAAGCAGCAGTCAAGAAATCAAAAGACACATGCATTTGAAAAAGTTATGTCAAAAGACCTCTTTAAAGTATTGAAAAGTAAAGACATCACCTTGAAGATGAAGGTGCCCCTGGCTCATGCAGTTATATTTTCAATTGCATGAGATGATTGTGGGAGCTGGACATTGAACAAGGGACACAGGAGAAGAACTGATGCTTTTGAGTTATGGTGCTGGAGATAATTACTGAATATACCATGGACTACCAAAAGAACTAACAGATCTGTCCTAGAAGTGCAACCAGAATGCTCCTTAGAAGCAAGGATGGCTAGACAGTGTCTTACAGTTTTAGACATGCAGTCAGGAGGGACCAATCCCTGTAGAAGGATATCATTTTTAGGACACTGACAGGTTAACAAAAAAAGGAAAACCTTCAACTAGATGGAGTGACACAGTGTCTGCAATAACAGGCTTAAACATAAATTTAAGATCATGTGCTGTGCACAGAATGGGGGAGTGTTTTGTTCTGTTGTACTTAGGTTTACTATGAGTCAGACCTGACTCAATGGTGCCTAACAACAACAAAATATAATAATAAAAGAAAATACAATGAATAGAGAATTTTTGACCTAACTAAAGGTTCCCCAAAATAATCAGCCTTTGAAAACCCTCTGTCACTATGAGTTGGACCCAATTTGATGATACCTAAGAGTAATAACTAACATTAAGGTAAACTGATCAAGAAGTGTGAAACTAGAGAGGTATGAGCATTGCTCTGAGATTGAGGATTGATCTTGTATTCCCTCTTTTCTATCCCTAGATCTAGGAGAATGGTGTTCTCAATTCTGCAGTGAGCATTGTTCAATGCCTGATTTTAGAGGCATGCAGAACAACAAAAATAGTTACTCATCTTCTTAATCAAAGAGATATGCTTATCCAATTTCTCCACCTTTTCTATCTATATTCTCTGCTTTTGCCAGGAGGAACTGAATGTTTTAGCTACAATAGAACTGTCTTAGTTTGGCAGTTTCCTACATGCCTACAAGCATTTTTACACTAATGTATCTCCTTAAACTTCTATAGCCTTTAAGTCACAAACTTCTCATTACAAAGAAGCTTGTTAAGAAGATGGTATGAACTGTAACTTTACCATATTGAGTAATAAAAACACAAATATGAGGTAATATGTGTCTGGACATGTATGCAGGCTCTTCAGAATTGCAGTAAATGTGTAGATTCATTTTAGTGCTTTTAATTCTCAAATAAATTTCTCATTTTTCTTTTGTTTAATAAACAAAGAGAATCCATTCAATTTTGTGTTATTTTGGAAATAACATTAAACATGTCACCCTGTGTATGGAAAATAACTTCTTCAAGACTAAAGTTTGTAAATTGTTTCTTTCCTTTTGACTGACTTGTCTAAATAATTTTACATCTGTTTCTGTCAATTGACTGCAGACTAAAGTCAGACTGTACAGGTATTTCGTCAGTGAGATACTCTCAATAATAACTACCACTTACTGATCACACACTATATATACAATATATTTATACATTGTCTCATGTTAGTCCTATGAGTAAAACTGAGGGAAAAACCTTCCCAAAGTCTTAGGACTAGTAAACACTTTTGTAGTCTATACATATATAAATTATCACTCTTTTTTGAAATTATAAGCCACAAAAATGCTTTTGTTAAAATTTCTCAAGCCAGGTACAGTAATGCATGCCTTTTATCCAAGAGACTTGGGAGGCTAAAACAGGAGAATTACAAGTTTGAGGCCAGAGGCAGCTTGTGCAGACCTATCTCAAAGTAAAATATTAAAAAGAGGCTGTGGGTGTGGCTCAGTGGTGGAGAGATTACCTAGCATATGTGAGGTCCTGGGTTCAGTCCCAAGCACCCCTGATTCCCCCCATACACACAAATCTCAAGCCAGGTGCTGTGGTACACATTTCTAATCCCTACACATGGGAGGGAAAGGAGGATGAGAATGAGTTCCAGGCCAACCTGGGCTAAAAGGGAGTTTGAGGCCAGCCTGTGCTAAAGGATGAAACTATGTCTCAAAACAACAGATAAACAAGCATAAATTTTCTCCAGTCTCCCTGATTACTTTATAATTTAAAGCAACAAGTTGTTTACAAGCTTTTGAACATGTACTGTGTACCAGTTATAGTGGACTGGTGTTGTTATGAGGTGCCATGGAGTCACGTACTCACAGGATTTTCAATGGCTGATTGTTTCAGGATTGTTTCAGGAATGGACTGCCACATCCTTCCTCCATTTCTGCAATGCTGGGGATTGAATCCAGGTCCTCAGAAAATGCAGAGTAGGACTCTACCAACTGAGCTAAATCCCAGGCTCCTGTATTGGATTAGAAGCAGAAATTTTTCTTGAAGACAAATTACCACATAAACTTTGCCATTTAGGAGTTTAATCTAGTGAGAGAGGCAAGAAACCATAAGAAAATGTGAGAACATAATCTGACAACAATAAAATTCCCATACATTCTGCCTCTTCTCTAAGATGAAATGTTATATCTTTCTTCAAGTTATGCTTTTGAAATGGCCAAATTTTCCTCTAATGATTTTATTTTGCTTATTCAATTATTCAAACATTGTATAATACGATCAAAGTTATATGCAAAAGAAAATGAAATTGGTTTCTTTGGGAAAATATCTTAAGTTTAACTTTGAAGACTTTGTAAATGCAAAATGAGAGTTAACAAAGACAACATTCAATTTCAATGATTACTAGCTTTCTAAAGATCCTCAAGATTTTCCCTTGGTTAATCTAATTCTGGTCTTCAATAGTGTGGCCTCATTTCTTGGCTGTCACCAATTCTCTGAGTAGGAAGAGTTCTCAAGCGCTAAATCCTGTAGGAATGTAGCTGAGTGTAGCAGCAAGCAGGTTTTGCCAGGCTCTTCCTGCATGCTCTACACAGATTCTGTTTTCTTCAGCTCCTCCTAGTACCTCTTCTAGAGTCTGTTGGCTCATGCACTCACCTCTAAGAGTGCTCTTTGAGAAAATATTTCTTCTGATTTATAAAAACTCAACCCACTTTATCACTCTACGTTTTTGCCACCATCAATTGTGGGCTCATTCTCAGGGTTTATATCAGTCAGGCCATCCTGTTCCTTTCTCTGCTGAAAGGATAGGATGGATTGCTGCTCTGAGTTATCCTGAACTGGCAGACAATACTGCATTGATTGCCCAAAATTACACTATCTGCTTAAAATGACAAAGTTAAGCCCAAATCACTCCCTTTCAATAATCTCCCACTAATATCTTGTTAAGACTTCATTGGCCTCTAAGGATGGTTCTCAGATGAGCTGACAGTAGCCTCTACTTTTCCCTCTTTGGAGAAGAAGAGAACTGATGAGAGAGTGAGGCTCACAATACTTGTTGGTGAAATCCAGTAACATCATCCTTATGCAACATCCTCAGTTTCTCAGTATCATAGCCCATCATGCTCAGGTATGATTTATTTGTTCATTCAAGAAATATTTACTATGCCCTATACAACAACTACATGTGTTGCTAGGGTTTAGCTCAGTTAGTAGAGTGCTGCTCTGCACTCTCTGCAGCCCTGGGTTCAATCTCCACAACCATGGAAATGGGAGAAGGACTTGGCATCCCACTCCTAAAACAATCCTGAAACAATGGCCCATTGAAAACCCTATGAATAGCAGAGAAGCACTGACATAGTTCCAGGCATTGTACAGTGTTGGGGAGTGTTTTGTTCTGTTGTATGTAAGGTTGCTATGAGTCTGACCCAAATGGATGGCACCTAAAAACAACAACTACATATGATGGGTACTGTGATCAGTGCATTTTTATAAACATAATCCCTGCTATCTTTTACTATGTAGTATTTTTCTATATGTCCTTGGGTTCCACTTCTGTTTAAGATAGAAACTTTTCCTGTAGTGGTCTTTGTTTCTATCTTGTTAGAACACTTACATGCGATTTCTAGTCCATTTATATTGACCTCATTCTTATCTTCCCTCCCCCCCCTTTTATTATGATTTAAGAAAAAAAGCTAAAATCATGCAAAGGAAGCTTTTTATTAAATATGACAGATTGACCTTGCCCATTGTTGTTGTTGTTGTTAGGTGCCGCCAAGTCACTATCCAACTCATAACGACCCTCATAGGTTTTTCAATGGCTGACTGTTTCAGGATTGCCTTGAGAGTGGATTGCCAGACCCTTCTCCCATTTTTTGCAGTGCTGGTAATTGAACTTGGGACCTCATACATTGCAGCGCAGCACTCTACCAGCTGAGCTAAATCCCAGCCCGACCTTGTCCATTAGTCTTCATATTTCCCAAGATTCAATCAATGTAGGTAATTCCAAAGGAAGAAAATGTGACAAAAATATTAAGTTAAGAGAATATGGAAGGAAAAAGACAACAATGAGGAAAGAAGATGAGGGAGGACTTAGCAGCAATAACATATACAAGACTAAAAACTATCAATTAAATGCAAAGGTGGAATTAAAGAAAGTCTCGCAAATTTTGCTTACCATGCATACTTACTTAGAAAGCTACTGAGGATGGGTTCTGTAAAGAAGAGAGCATAAAGCAAAATGTCAAGGTCGTGGGCTTTGGGAAACCAAGGCTCCAACATAAGGGAGAAGAAGAGAATCTTTAAGGAATTAAGAAGAGAGATCTCCAAATAATATTTTTCAGGTCATTCAGCTCTAGAAGAGATTTAGCCTCAATAAGATAAAATTTATTTTAATGTATTGAGAGAAGATTGCTATAACTAAGAAAGAGCTCAGAGGTATGGTAGTTAGAATGACATTGAAAACTAAGCAAACAATAAGATATTTATCCCAGAGTAGTAAAAATTTATGAAGTCTTAATATGGTTCAGTTTCCCAAAGTATTTCTATTTTCTATTTTATTACTTATATAGTAATGTCAAAATCAAATGTGGATTTGACAATTTCAATATATTTGGAGAAGAGAATGGGGTTTAAGTCTGTGAGTGCTAGTGGTTGACAGAGTAGGATGAGAGACAGAAATAAAGCTGAGTTGATATTTCCAATGGAAGATATGCAACTGGCCAATAACACATAAAAAATTATTCAGCGTCATTAGTCATCAGGGAAATGTGAGTCAAAACCACCTTATATCTCTAGGGTGGCTAGAATAAAAAAGTTAGATAAAAAGTATTAGGGAGAATGTAGAAAATCATAATCTCTAATACTGCTGGAGGGAATGTGGGAAAGCAGACAGTTTCTCAAATGATTAAATACATATAGGGTTGCCATTATGACCCAGATATTCTACTAGATATATACTCAAGATAAATGAAAACATATGTTCACACAGAATATAATATATGAATATTTGTATTGTCATTATTTATAACTAAAAGGTAGAAACATCTCAAAAATCCATCAGCCAAAAATGTAGTATATCCACTCAATGGAATGAATACTGGTATATGCTCCTCTTCAGATAAACTCAAAAACAGGCTAAGTCAAAGAAAATAGTCACCAAAGTTTACATATTATGTGATTTCATTCACAAGAAATTCCAGAATAGGGAAATTGACAATTAGTTGAAAAAGTAGAAAGTAGATTAAAGTATACTAATAGTCGCTTAGGGCTGGAAGGAGAGAGTAGGGGAAGGACTCATTGTCTTATAAGGTGATAGATATAAGATAGGAGATTTCTTTTTTGAGGTAATGTTAATAGTCTATAAGTGACTGGTAATGGTTCCACATATATCTGTGACTATGTCAAATTATATAGCAATAAAGCCTTTTATAAATGAAGGAAAAAGCGAGAAGCAGACATTGTTGTTGTTGTTGTTAGGTGCCGTCAAGTCGAGTCTGACTCATAGTGACCCTTATAGGGTTTTCAATGGCTGACTGTTTCGGGATTGCCTCGGGAGTGGGTTTCCATGTCCTTCTCCCGTTTTTATGGTGCTGGGAATTGAACTCGGGACCTCAGAGACTGCAGAGCAGTGCTCTACCAACTGAGCTAAATCCCAGCCATTATTTAGAGATCTGAAGGTAAACAAAAAGTTATTAAATATGATTTCCCCTAGATCAGAGTTATCAGTCTATTGACCTTTGAGTCTAGGTCACTCTTTGTTCTATAGAACTGTCTGGCACATTATAGGATATACAAAACCATCCTTGGCTTCCACCTGATAGATGCAGTAGCAATCCTCTTTGTGACAAGTAAAAAAATGTCTCTAGAGTTGCCAAAGTTTCCTCAGGGAAGTAGGATTTCCCTAATTAAGAACCATTGCTCTAAGAATTAGGAATTGGAGTGGTAGATAACTTCAATACAGAGACATGGCTATTTTTATAATAAATGTTGAAATTTTTGCTTAAATATTTGACAATTTAAACTATGAACTGGTACATCTTAGTCAGCTTGGGATTCTATCACAAGATTCCACAGAGAGGATATCTTAAGCAACAGAAATTTATTTTCACAGATTTAGAGGCTCATGGTCCAAGATTAAGGTATCAGGCAATTCAGTTTCTGGTAAAAAATTTCTTCAAGCTTGTGGATAGCTGTCTTACCACTGATGACAGAGAGAAAGAGGAAGAAAGAGGCAGACAGAGAGAGACAGAGCCAGAGCATGAGCAAAAGTAGGCTTCCTATTGGATTAGGACACCACCCTAATGACCTTAATTATAATTACCTCCAAAGAGTCAGAATGGAAATAAAGGAATAAACTGAATTTTGGGTAAACATAATTCAGTCCATAGAAATATAAATTTTGAATAAAATATGAACTAAATATGGGCTATTTTTACAGAAATTCTGTGGTAAAATTAGCCATCAACATTATTATGCTGCCAAGATTTCCTAGGATGATGTCAATGAAGTCACTGCCACTGGGGATATTATTGACAATGTTAAGAATACTGTTTTTTTATTGTTGTTATTTATTTGGTTTTGGTGTTGATATCCCCAAACTTTTGTTGTAGTTTGTGGTGATTTTTTTAAAAAATTATCTCAATATATCTGAGTTTTAAGAATACACTGGGCTATTTCATAGTCATGATTTTTTAAAACTTTTTAAAATTTACTTACTTTTGATGCTTTAAGTAGATTTTGACACAAATTTTTATCATTATTTTAAACATTTTTATTAGTCATTTTTAGTGTGCCACTTAATGGGTCTTATTGTGACATTTCTATACACGTATTTCATTGTACATTGCTCATGCCCACTTCTCCCTTATCCTCTCATGGCCCTTCTTCTCTGTCCCTTCCCCCTAAAAATTATCTCCTTTCTACTTCCTTGTCTTATTGTGAATATATCTATATATGTGTGTGCATCCTGATTTTGCTGTAAGGGCAACATACATGGTATTTTATTTCTTTTCTCCTATTACCCTTTCTTCTTGCCTCCTCCCCCTTTTCTTTAGATCATTGTCTCTCCTTATTTAGGTCCCATCTGTTTTCATGATCTATATGTTTTATTAATGAATACACATTGGAAACTTCAAATTTTTATCAATTTTTTAAAAGAGATTCAGGAGAAAAGGTTCAATTTAAGTAAAATATTTACCTCAAGTACTTTCATAGCAGACTTGAAATATAGAGGCAATTATACTGTTTCAGCAAATTGTTATCTATTATTCAAAACCTTCACATTTGGTGTTAATAACAGATGACAGTTACAGTTTGTCTAGGACATTCTTCTGGCAAACTAAAATCATTCTATATAGTGGTAGTTCCCTATATATTTAAACAGGGATTCAGTTTAGAAGTGTTATTTAAGTTAATTCATTATAAAAATTAAATCTTCATCAAAGTGATCAAAGTTTTATTTATATTTTCAGAAGATAATCTTGGTTTTACTATGTACATTCATCAACATATAAAAGAAACATCAGAGTGAGTGCTTTTGAATGAATTACTCCATTTATCAAGTTGACATTTTGGCTGCTTCACAAAAAAAGCAGATTCCATCATTGGTGTATATAAAGGTAAATTCAAATCAAATCATTTGTGCCACTTGAGGTTATTTGATTAATGAGACCATGCTCAGTTTTATTAATCTTTCTGCATTCTTCACATCTCATTCTTGACATATAACCACTGTCTTTGGAAAACACCTTTATTTTCTTTGTTTAATGGAAATTTTTTTCTTTTGGAAATTTTTAATAAACGCCTTGTAGGACCTTTATTTCTAAGTTAAACTCATTTATCTACCCAAATGCCTAATATAAAGAGCTTTCTATTTTTCCAACCTCTCATTAATAAAACCCAGTGGTAAGTAAAATAAAACATTAAAATTATTAACTGGGGCCATTGCCCCAAGCATATTTTTCATACCATGCCTTTAAAATTTGAAAAGATAAAACAATGCAGCTTTATATTGTAACATCAGAAAACTAATCATTTTAGTAACATTCTCAAGGTCAATGACAGGTTATTTACTGCTTCTTTGAAGCAAGTGTGAATAGAATCCAAATTGCCATTTAAAACCTTTACAATTGCCTTGAGCTACACAGCAAAGCAAAACAAATTTGATAGATAAAAAGTGTAAATATCACTATGTCTGCTTAATAAGTGACTTAAACATTATCTGCTTGAAAAAAGAAGTAGCTTTTTTTTAAACTGCTTTCTTGACCACCTTTAATTTAATGGGCTTACTGCTTGTTCTATGTACTGTCAAAACTACACTAAGTACAGACAGGAAGCATGATTGATTCCTAGCCCCACCTGTTCTTAAAGAACAGAGAAAAACCAACTTTAGCTGAAACCAGAACATTCATTGAACATGGTCCAAATTTATGAATTGCCTAATGGGACTCCAGTCTTCAAAAATAAGAAAAAGCTAAATTCCCATTTCCCTGCAGCTGTACCACTATGGCATCTGATCCCCTCAGATTTAGGAAGCTAAACATGGTTGGACCTGGTTAGTACTTGGATGGGAGACCTCCTGGGAACACCAGATGCTGTAGGCTTGGGAGAGGGACCTGGCAATGAACTCCCAAAAAACAATCAGTCATTGAAAACCCTTTGAATAGCAGAGAAGCACTAACAATACTGTTTCACCAGTTGTACATAGGGTTGCAATGAGTCAGGCACTGACTCAATGGCACCTAACAAGAAATTCCCATCTAGGAGATTCACAAGGAACATCAATTACTGGTGGCTACAAATGCATGAGAAACAAGACATAATTCCATCCCTGTTTTTTGAACTCTGTTTGCAGGGTTTCATTACCCAGCAGGAGACTGGTGATCAGAATAGAACTTTACTCCTATGAGAGCCCCCAGAATAACCAATCCTTGGATTGGAATATCATTCAAGGTTTGGATCTTGACTTCCAAGTTTCATTACCTCTAACCTTAATCCTACCTTTCCAAACCAAAATACTTGCTTTAAACAAACTTTAGTAAGATTTTTTGTAAAACCATATAATACAAAGCTTAAGCTTTGTTCATCATACCATTTCTGTTATGACTCAACTCTGCCATTATTACAAGAAAGTAGTCATAGACTGTACATTAATGAATGAGTATGGTTGTTTTTTGGAAGAAGGACCTGGCAACCCACTCCCATAAAACAATCTGCCATTGAAAACCCTATGAATAGCAGAGAGGCACAATAGTGTTTCACCTGTTGTATGTAGGATCACTATGAGTCAGATACTGACTTGATGGGCTCCTAATAACAACAACATGGGCTGGGATTTAGCTCAGTTGGTAGAGCGCTGCTCTGCAGTCTCTGAGGTCCCAAGTTTGATTCCCAGCACCGCAAAAATGGGAGAAGGACGTGGCAACCCACTCCCAAGGCAATCCCAAAACAATCTGCCATTGAAAACCCTATGAGGGTCACGATGAGTCGGACATGACTCGATGGTACACAACAACAACAATAACAACAACATAGTTGTTTTAGCGGGGGTTTAGCTCAGTTTGTTGAGTGCTGCTCCACACTTTCTGAAGACCTGGGTTCAATCCCCACCATTGCAAAAATGGGAGAAGGATGTGGCAATCCACTCCTGGAACAATCATGAAATAATCAGCCATTGAAAACCCTATGAGGATTTCTATGAGTCAGACATGACTGGACAGCACCTAACAGCAACAACAACAACATGGTTGTTATCAGTACAACTTTATTTACAGGAACAGATAGCAAACCTACTATATTAGTCAGTTTACATCACTGTAGCAGAAAATCCATTCCAAACAAATTTAGAGAGAAAAAGTTTATTGGAAGCTTAGAATATCAGTCCATAATGACAGCTGGACAGGCATGGCAGCAGCAGAAGCAGGGTCTATAGTGGATGACCTCACTGCATCATAGGACAGGAGTCAGAGAACTTCCTGGAGCCTCAGGTCCAGGTACAAACCTCTAAAGCCTCCCTCCCCCGACCAGGGAGCCATTTCTGCAAAACAAGACTCTCACTTCTCAAAGGTCTATGACCTCCACAAACAGCACAACCAACTGGGAACATTAAAGCATATGACCTTTGGGGGACATTTTATCCCTGCTTTGGACCATAGGCCAAATTGCTGACTCCTGCCATATACCACCTGATCTATAAACTGTGGGTTGTGACTATCTAATGGGTATGAAATCAGTTTTATGTACTACAGAGATTTTTTTTAATACAGGCTTGCTTTTATTACTGTTAACATTTTTAAAGCAAAGTAATGCACTAAAACAAGAAACAAGTAAAATATATAGTGATTGGAAATGAAAAACAAAAACCATTGCTGTTTACAAATGGTAAAAACATATTCCTGAGAAGGCAGTCTCCCAAAAACCCTCTAGAAGGTGGTACACAAATTATCTACACAAGAAAATCAGCTGAGGAGCTTCAGAAAAAACTCCAGATGCCAAAATTTCACTCTCAAGAAATAGTAGTTTCATTGGTCCAGCCAGTTATTTTTATGAATTAGAAATTAGAAAATATCAGTGTGCATTGTGTATAGTAAGAGTAAGCACTCTTTTGTGAAACCTTGTTTTCAGATGTATAGGTATATTATAGACGTGTGTGTGTCCTGTTTGCTAAGTAAAATCTATTTGTTGCCTGTGGGTGTGCTATGAAGTTTGAAATTCTAAATTGCCTAGAATTGGAGGAGGAATGAAAGAGAATTATGTTGTCCTCCCAAATATTATGGTATATAGACTAAAGCTTGAATTAGCAGGACTTGAGAGAAACAAGAGAACTACAGAGGCAAGAGCACTTCCAGAGATATAATCATGGATCTCAGCGAGGAGGGAGCTAAAGCACAGCTGGGAAAGAACACAGAAGAGCACCATCCCCATCAACACTGCCTCGGCCATCCTGTCAGCCAGGGTTCAAGTAATTTATTACATTGCCCCCTCCCTCTTTTTTCTAGTTACTCAGACCTCAGTTAAACAGAGTAAAAAATCCTAATGAAGTTTTTTAGATAGTGGCAACTCTCCCTGTTTAAAGGACAGCTCACCCTTGTTGAGGCACAGAGAGGACCTGAAACACCTAATCTCCCTTTGTGGAAGAGTTTTGTAGCACTCTCATTCTGTTTTCCTATCTTCTGCTGCCTCACAACCTTGTTTGTTTTCTTTCTACACATGACTCAAAGACAGATTCTGATAGATTTAGATGAGAAAGAATACATTCCCTTTGTAAATATAGTAACTACACATGATGCCCTAAAGAAATTCAAATAATATTAGTTGGGCAGGTGGAGGAGGAGAAGAGAAGAGAAAGATACAGAGAAGAGGTGGTTATAGAATGGCATATTGGGATAAGATACTGTCTATTTGTGTTTGGGGGGAAGAAAAAGCATAGAGATTTGTAGAGGGTAAATGATAAAACCCCGTAAAAACTAACCATTTATCTTTAGAATCTTTTTTCCCCTTTATTAGTAAGTGATGATGGGGTACAGAGTAATACAGCATTAGCTTATTCCATTAGCATCCTTTACATCACTTCTGACAACATTTTTGTCAACCCACAAAGTTTATGGAGTCTTATGGCTAATATGTTGTTGTTGTTAGGTGCCATGGAGTCCATGTCCTACTCATTGATACACTAAGTTCAACAGGTGAAACACTTTGTCAGTGCTTCTCTGCTATTCATAGGGTTTTCAAAGGCAGATTGATTTTTAGGAGTGGGTTGCCAGATCCTTCTCCCAAGCCTACAGTAGCTGGTGTTCCCAGACAGTCGCCCATCCAAGTACTAACCAGTCCCAGCCCTGCTTAGCTTCTGAGATCTGACAGGATCAGATGCCCAGTGCTACAGCTGCAGGCCTGGCGATTATGTAGTAAAATTCAAATGCTTAAAGATCTTTAATGGTGAGAATTCCTTTCTTTGCAGATCATGTTGCCTCATTACAAACACAAGGCTCATATTTGTTTTTTTGCTGCTATTGGAAATAATTTTATCTCACTTATATCTCAGAACTAGAATAGTTTTTGAAATCATATAAAAGAATCTGTCTCACTTTTTACTCATTTGACTTTCTTCTAAAGTTGAAGTATTGAGAGTAAGTGAAAGAGTAAGTACAGAAAAGGAACTAGATTCCAGTTTCAAGACTCCTGACTTGAATGTTTCCACCAAGGCAAAACATTTGCCTTCATTTGTTCATAAATAGCTTTCAGTATAGTCCATTCATACATTTATTTGTCCATCCTTTCAGAAACTATTAAATAAATTGCTATTATATGCCAGTCACTGTACTAAGTGCTTCTTTCTAGAAGTAAAATGACATATACTTGGTGTCTCCCCTTTTAAACTATGTACTGTAGTTGTTCTTAGGTGCAATCAAGTCCATGCACTTATAGGGTTTTCAATGGCTATTTGGGAATTGATTTGGGAGTGGATTGCCATGTCCTTCTCTTGCTTTTTGCAGTGCTGTGGATCTAACTGAGGGCCTCAAAGACTTCAGAGTGGCACTTTACCAACTGAACTAAACCCCAGCCCCTGTATTCTAGTAGGAGAGAGAAATATTAAGTCACATTGAGAATATTCAGTTCCAGAGTGCAAAGACAACTGAATATACATTTCCTACGGTCTTACATGCTTGCAGCCATGGCACTGTGGCCTTGGATCCCATCAGATCTCGGAAGCTAAACAGGGCCGGGCAATGGTTAATACTTGGATGGGAGACTACCTGGGAACATCAGGTGCTGTGGGCTAGGGAGAACAACCAGGCAAACCATTACCAAAAGTCAATCAGCCATTGAAAACCATATGAATAGCAGAGAATCACTGACAATAGTGTTTTGCCCGTCACACGTAGGGTCGCTATGAGTTGGACACTGACTTGATGGCACCTAACAACAGCAGTCTTACATATATCTCAATGTTAATTAAATCTTATTTTTATCAATGGGAAAATAGCTTTCTGCTCTCATTTTATGTTCTCAAATTCCATGACAATGAATAATCAGAGAATATCTAGCTGGGCACCATAGCTCATGCCTGTAATCCCTGCTACTTGGGAGGCTGAGGCAGGAAGATTGCAGGTTCTGGGCCAGAGGCAGCCTATGCAAGTTAGGCAGAACCTGTTTCAAAATAAAAAATAAGAGAGGGGCTTGGAGTGCAGCTCAGTGGTAGAGCACTTGCCTAGCATGTGCAAGGTGAGGCCCGGGATTCAACTGCCCACTACTAAAAACAAACAACACACACAAGAAAATAAAATGTGATGAAATGAAATCTTGACTTCTCAAAAGATCTAATTTTTTTCTTAAATGTCTTAACTTTTTGTACTGATATGCCTCTACCAGGTTTCCTTAATTTGTACATGTTTATACTGAAAAGAAATAACAGTCAGCGGTCCATGTTAACTTTTAAAAGTCACGTTCATCACATGTTGGTTTGAGAGTCAAACGCCAAGTGTCCTGACTCCTGTGGATCTCCATATGCAACAGTGGAATGCAAATATTTATACTGAAATTATTTCCATCGTGCTTATCTTCTGTCTTAAGATGGGTCACATTAATAAAAGAGAAAATATGTGATACAATAATACAATGCAATCTGACTCCCATATTTTTTACCATGAAAAAATAACTGAAATATTTTTAAGTAGTGTTTTGATATCTTAAAATATTTGTTGTCATACTTATTGTCTGTCCTAAATTACAAAGTAAAATTTAGATAAGCTAATGTTTGTTGAAGATGAGTATATTAAGACTATTATAATGAAGACATACACAAGCAAAACTAAACTTATTATTTAAAAGCAAAATAGCTCTTAGTTCAATCCTCAGCAATAGAAAATTTTTTAAAAAAAAATTCTGGTTTATGAATTTTGCTCCTTGTTTTGTTTTCAGGAAAAATTAACATCTATCCTGGAATAAGCAAAATATTATCCTTAGATGCCCAGTTATATGAGTTGTTATATTAAGTGGACATTATGACAGGCTCATTTTATGTTACAAATATATTTTATTGACAGTGGGTGCCAAAATAAAACTTTTCATACAATTGCAAATACCACATTCCCATTCTTAAGAAAATCTATGGTAATTCCAGAGAAAAATTAATGTGTGTAAGTACAGATTTATGTCTTTGTGGTTGATGTATATAGTTCCATAAAATATATTGAATTCCTGCTGTACTGACAGCTCAGAATTTGTTTTCTAGGAATATATCTTGGAAATTATTTCATATGTTGTTGTTAGGTGCTGTTGAGTTAAGTCCAACTCATAGCGACCTTATGTACAGCAGATTGAAACACTTCCCAATTCTGTGCCAGGCACACGATTTTATTTATATTTAAGCCCATTGTTTCAGACACTGTGTCAATCCATCTGGTGAAGGGTTTTCCTTTTATTCATTAACATGCTACTCTCCCAAACATGATGTCCATCTCCAGGGATTGAACTCTCCTGACTACATGTCTGAAATAAGTAAGATGCAGTCTGGCCATTCTTGCTTCCAAGGAGCACTCCGGTTGCACTTCTTCTAGGACATATCTGTTGGTTCTTTTGGCAGTCCATGGTACATTCAATAGACATCTCCAGCACCACAATTCAAAAACATGAATTCTTTTCCTGTCTTCCTTGTTCAATGTCCAGCTTTCACAACCTTATGATGCAACTGAAAATACAAGAAATAAAACATTCCTGTTTCTTAATGGCTATATGGTTTTCTCTTATAAGTTCCTTCCATGATTAATATTTAACTAGTTTCTACTGTTGCCTGTCCCTGCAGCCTTACCACTGTGGTTCTGATCCCATCATATCTTGGAAGCTAAGCAGGTTCAGGCCTAGTTAGTACTTGGATGGGAGACCGCCTGGGAACACCAGGTGCTATAGGCTTGGGAGGAGGACCCAGCAACCCATTCCCAAAAACCAAATAGCCATTGAAAACCCTGTGAATTGCAGAGAAACACTGACAGCAGTGTTTCATCTGTTGTATAGAGGGTCACTATGAGTCAGACACCGACTCAAGGGCACCTAACAACAAGTAATTACTGTTAATAGTATCAGCTTTAGAGCTTAGAAAAGAAGAGCCAGAGCTCACATGTGAAATTGAGTCCATTGTGTGGGCAAATTAGTAACATGTACTGAACTGAAGCAATTTTGTCATTTCCTTATTTGATGCCATGTAGACAAAATTAGTGAGGCTACGTTAAGTAACTTCTAGATGCATTTTAAAATATATTCAGGCAACTGGTTCAGTTTTGTATGACACCATCACTGTGTAAAATTCCTTTTCGATGAGACTATTATTCATATATTTGTTTATACAATGTTCTCTGTTTTTTCATGTGTTTTTTAGTATATAATTTAAATCTTCATATAGACACTATAAGGTACATAAAGCAGATTGCCGATGTTACTGGAGGAATTGGAGCTCCAAGTTTTGATGGTATACCTCTGCTACACAGATAAACAGCATCAGAGTTCCAACAAGTAAATTATAGAAATTGTTGGTATTCATTGTAATAATGCTTTCTAACAATTAATATGGGCCTGGGAGTTAGCTCAGTTGGTAGAGGACTGCTCTACAGTCTCTGAGGTCCAGAGTTCAATTCCCAGCACTGCAAAATGGAAGAAGGATGTGGCAATCCACTCCCGAAGCAATACTGAAACAGTCAGCCATTGAAAACTCTATACGGATCACTAAGAGTCAGACACGACTCTATGGCACCTAACAATAACAATTAATGTATTTTTTCATCCTAATACGTAAATATTTTGTATAATTCTGCTGTCTTCTGTGATCATATCATGACCATTTTAATTTAATGCTCTTTTGAAAGTTTAGGTCAAATGCAAAAAGTAAGTTAATATGAAGATATTTTGATTAATTTCTTTGAAAAACTGATAAAATATATTTTGGATTATGTTCCTTTAGTTTTAAGGTAGCAATATTTTCTGTGGAAGCTATAATCTAAATAACCATCATATTGTCATTTCTCTGAATATAGAATTTAGTAAATATTAAACACATGTGCCCAAAATAAATATTTAAAATATTTCTTAGAGCAGCATGAGCATTTTCATATAGCAATGAAAATTGATACACTCAATGAATATGTTTCTCTTGCTCATCATCACTTGGGGAGAATTAAAAGAAAGTAAACATGCTGGAAGAACATCTTTTGTGCCTAAAACTACACTGTAGACTAATTTTAGACTGACTAAAATGATTTGGAGATATGAAAAAGCAGTACCTTAAAAATAAAAGTACTAGCATATCTGGGATCTGTTACCAGGACAAAAAGAATGATTGAAGTAGAAGGAAATAGGAGAGCACTCTGCAGAATAAAAGAATAAGCACAAAACCACTCATGGGTTCTTTTTAGTTTTTGATGAATTTTTATACTGTTTATGCCCATTAACCTGCGGCTATACAATTGTGGTGTCTGATCAAATCAGAAGCTAAGCAGAGTGAGACCTGGTTGGTACTTGGATGGGAGACTGCCTGGGAACACCAGGTGCTGTAGGCATAGGAGAAGGACCTATCCACCCACTCCCCCAAAACAATCAGCTACTGAAAACCCTGTGAACAGTACAGAAGCACCAACAATAATGTTTCACCTGTCATACATAGGGTCGCTATGAGTCGGACACCTAATTGATGGCATCTAAAAACAACAATGCTACAAGACCATAAATAAATCTTACTACTGTGTGTTTCTCCATGACACTGCTCTATAATTCTATATATTTTATTTAATCTGTGAGGGTTTTTTTGACAAAATGAAATATGACAAATTGGACTTAATTTTGGTGATTATTGCAGGTTGAGTTCCTTGAGAAGCAGAGTCTGTAAGAGTGGTTAGCATGCAGGAAGCTTATTGGAGAATGAACTTTGAATGACACATGGAAGTAAAAGGGAAAAGAAATTAGACAAAGAAAGCAGTGAGAAAAGATTGTATATTTAGTATCAAACATGACCTCAGGCTACTGTAGGGGAACTCTGAGGCCATCAGGTAATCCTTTTCAGTTGACATGCATTCGACTTTTACCCTATGAGAAATACTTGGAAGGAGCCTGCTCTTGGTAGATGTAACTCTCTTTCCTTCAGCTGAAACATTTGTTGAAAGTTTTGACAGCTGACCTCTGTTGGTACTACTCTCTCACACTGTAGGAATAAATTCCTTTGTTCCTGAAGGAGAGTGTCCCCTGCATATCACAATGCCTGTCAAAAGCCCAAAAGTAAGGAAGAAAGAATGAGCTTAGAAGCCAAATTTGTTAAAGAATGGAACTGAAATTGGAAAAGAATAGCAGATGGGAGAAGTGAAGCATTTTTATGTTGTTGTTGTTATTAGGTGCCATCGAGTCGGTATCTGATTCATAGCAACCCTCATAGGTTTCTCAATGGCTGACTGTTTCAGGATTGCCTTGGGAGTGGATTTCCAGACCCTTCTCCCATAAGGATTTTTATAGGGGAGTGAAATTCAGAGTTTATTTGCTCTAAAGAGTGACAAATATTTTTTAATAAATAAGTTCTATTAATTTTCATAATCAAGGGACTGTCCAGTTATCCTTTATGCCGGTAAATATAACTTTTTTTGGTACTGGGTACTGACCCCAGGGTCTTGCACATGCTTTGCAAGCACTCTACTACTGAGCTGTACCTCTGTCCATTATTGAC
This sequence comes from Pedetes capensis, assembly GCA_007922755.1. NCBI lineage: Eukaryota > Metazoa > Chordata > Mammalia > Rodentia > Pedetidae > Pedetes > Pedetes capensis. The sequence goes on along the minus strand of VMDO01023304.1, from coordinate 5,355 downwards.
TTTTTTTTTTTATTTTGAGAAAGTTATTTCAGGTAACAGGCATTATAAACTATTCCCAAAGAAATATTTTCAGCCAGAATGCTTATGTGTTCTGCTAATGATTATCCAAAGCCTTTTACAGGATAGCATTTCTGTTCAGTTTTTTAATCTGCAAAACAGATAAAATAGTAATACCTACTCACAGGTCTAATGTAAAGAATAAGCAAGGTAATACATCCTTGCAAAGCCCTTAGAATAATAGCAGGTGTCCACTGAAATGTAAATGCCATTCAAATGGAAACCTCATGTCTTTTGATCAAGGCATTATTTTCAGGCTGAGAAAAGCTGACAGCACAGGGTAAGTATAAATGAATAAACATGAACCCAAATCTGATAATGTGCCGCTTGTTGTTGTTGTTGTTAAGTGCTGTTGAGTCAGTGTCCAAGTCATAGTGACCCTATGTACAATAGGAGAAACAGTATTGTTAGTGCTTCTCTGCTATTCATAGGGTTTTCAATGGCTGATTGTGTTTTGGGAGTGGGTTGCCAGGTCCTTCTCCCAAGCTTGCAGCACCTGGTATTTCTAGGCAGTCTCCCATCCAAGTACTAACTTGGTCCAACCCTGCTTAGCTTCCGAGATTTGATGGTATAAGATGCCACAGTGGTACAGCTTGAAGGCCAATGTGCTTATACATTTAACAAAGTACATACATTTAATGATTTTTGTAATAATTTTAGGGTATAATAAAGTATATGGATCCTATTTTGAAAAAGAAGTGATAAGCTTCAAGAGCTCTTAATTTGCCTCTTACAACCTATTTAACATTGTTAAATATTGAAACAGGATGCCAAACAATATATGAAATTGGCAGTTATTTCCAATTATATTCTCTGTATTAGCCCATTTTCTGTTACTACAATGAAATATTGGAGGCAGGCTAACTTTATAAAGAAAAGAGATTTATTTAGGTCACAGTTCGGTAAGTTCAAAGTCTAAACAATATGATACAGGTTCTGGTAAAGTGCATTCCCACCTTCTTGGCTGTGTCACCTCATGATATATGCAGTGTTGTGAGCACATAGGACACAGAGAGATCATACTGCCAAACAGGAAGCCAAACATGAGAATTATTGAGCCCTACAGTCCCTTTCAAGGGCTTGCCTTTAACTGACCTCAGGACCACCTACTAGGACTTACCTCATAAAGATGTCACCACCTCCTAATACCACAACCCTGATGACCAACCTCCCAACACATGAAAGATAAGGGACAAATCACTTCCAAACCATAGCATGTTTATTTAAATTATTTCTTTTCCTTTTTGCGTGTTTGTTCTAATATATAACGAAAAAGAGTTTGAAGAAGATATGTAAAATTTATCTCTAATAATCATCAGGGCTGGGATTTAGTTCAGTTGGTAAAGTGCTGCTCTGCAGCCTCTGAGGTCCTGAGTTCAATTCCCAGCACCACAAAAACGGCATAAGGATGTGGCAATCCACTCCTGAGGCAATCCTAAAATAGCCATTGAAAACCCTGTGAGGGTGGCTATGAGTTGGACACGACTGGACGGCACCTAACAACAACAATAGTCATCAATATTCTTCTTCAGTAAGTCTGATTCACTGTTTTTGTTTTCATTCAAGACATTTAATTGAGAACCAAGTTATAATTTTCTCCCTTCCTCCACCTTTTCAAAACTTCTATCTAGAATAAAACACCTGATAATTTATTTGGGAAACATACAAAGAACACCCACCCTTCCATTCCCACCTCATGAAACTCACTGTGAAAAATATCAATGTAAATGAATTTTCTTGCACACCGGAGAACTCATAATATAGAAATGACAGGCACTTAAGCAAGCCAATTAATGCATAAACTGGGGCTGGAAGTGGTAGAAGACAGCTACTTGACTAATCATGGAATTGTTGTTATTGGTAGATGCTGTCAAGTTGGTATCCAACTCATAGCGACCCTAGGTGCAACAGGTGAAACATTATTATTAGTGCGTCGGTATTCATAGGGTTTTTGATGGCTGATTGTTTTTGTTTTTGATTTTGTTTTCTGTGGGGGAGTGGCTTGCCTGGTCTTTCTCCCAGTCCTGCAGCACCTGTTGTTCCCAGGGGGTCTCCCATCCAGGTACTAACCAGGCCCAACCCCTGCTTAGCTTCTGAGATCTGACAGGATTGGACTCCAGACTGGTATGGCTACAGGTCCAATCATTAGCTAATATGAATTGTTATAGTAGGACTATGGCATAGTAGGACTAAACTCCTTTGAAAGTGAAATCCTAGGAGTAGCATAACCTATTTTAAAAATTATAATCTAGCTTCTAGTGGTAGAAAAGCAATCTTGATATATCAACTGCATCCTACTTTTTCCAAATCTGTCTTTTTCAAGAATTTCCCAGCAGGATCACTTTTGTCCAGTCCTTGGTCCAATCCTTAGGTATCCTAATGGCACCTACAAACCACCAGCCAGAAGGTATGAAATTCATCTTTTTTGAAATAGTACTACTGGCATTTAGTTTTCTAAGGAAAGGTATGTACATCTAGATAATCTCAAATTAGTCATTTTTAACACACTCAGTTCACTTGCTTTTATGGTTTGAGAATATTGGAATGTGGTAGTTGCTTTCCCAGTTCCCTTTTCTTTAGGTAGCCATGGTCATAGCCATGTAGATTTAGTGAGGCCAATGATTGGTATATCCAAACTCTCCTTCTCTTAACATATTGGTCAGTAATACAAATTTGTGCCCCTGAATATAAAATTAGATTCAAAAAGTGAACATGAAATCCATATCAGGATAATCAGAGTTATAACTCTTAATTTTCCAAAGTGGAAGTGAAGAGGTAGCTTCCCCAGGCTTTGGAATTGCAAGGAGTCTGTCGAGATACGGTCCTGGGCCTGCTGGCAGCTGCTCTTCTTTATCACATTGAGTGGCCCTGACTACAGATAGAAAGGAGAACATATAATGAAATATAAGACTTGAAGAAGAGAGAAAGAAGCGCGAGAGAGGGTACATCAACCTTCAAATTTTCCAAATTTTAAATACTCAGTCCAATTGGAACTGTACTTCTATCCCTGAGGGGATACTAATACTTGATTTCTCTTAGTGTTTCTGCTGACAATTTCAGTTTCATGGATTGTAGCTACTTCCATGGGATCTCTATTAATCTACCTTTTACCTATTAATCTAGGTTTTTCTTGTCCTCTTTCCAGATAACAGTGGATCTGAGATCTCCTAGCCAGTGTCTAGTAGTGAAATTGTCTAATTATGTGGAATTACAGTGTATCCACCTACCTAGCCAAACTATGCTTTAGAATTGAAAACTCTATGAAAACCCAGATTTTCTAGGTTCACAAAATGCTTGGGAATTTTCTGAAGGCAATATCTAGTCTTAATAAGAAATTGTATCTTCTTACCATTGTTTTGATATGTATTTTATCAAATATATACTGTTTTTTGACAGACTGCTCAATTTTGCAGGAATTACCAAGAGTGTACTATGACAACTATTAACTCTTCTATTCCTTTAATGTCTTCCTGAATCAGTCTCTGTTAGAAAGCAAATTTATAAGCAAATGTATTGACATAATCTCTGGAATACAGTATTATACCATGACGTTATCCATAAACAGCGTACCAAGTTATGCTATGGGGCAGAAGAGAAATGGCCTTTCTTTTTATCAAGCATGCAATTTTCTAGTCATCTGAAGAGCTGCTTCTCCAGGTAGTTATAAAATTCTTTAGTTACTATTTGAAGCACTTATCTTACATTCCAGTGATCACTTTGTGAGTGATTTCAAATACTCTACCAGAATGATAACTCTTAAACAGGGTAGAATAGGCAACTAGAATGCTCTTTTAATCTTAGGCTTTGTCTGGAAAATTTTCACAAAGACATAAAACTCTCACTATCTGAAAAGTATTTAATTCAGCACTTGAAAGCATATTTTCACATATTTAAACCTTTTATAGTAAGTTCATAAAAAGCAGAGCATTGTAGGATAGAGAAAACTAAAAAAAAATTGCATTTTATCAAATTTATTGTACTTTTTGTTCTTGTAATATACTCTTTCTAAAAATGTATTTGTCTGAAAGATTTATTTAAAAGGAACTTGTGAACTTCGTCATTTTAAATAGATCACATTTTATTAGCCATTTTTTTGCAAATAAAATAAGTGAAAATATTTAAAACACTCAAAGTTTGGACACAAGTAGCCTTGAAAATGAGGTCTTGGATTTTACTCATCCAGTCTTTACTTGCCAAGTGTACATAATTTAGTGAATACTTAATATGAAGTGAATAGTGAATTGAAGTTATAATTGAAGTTTGGTAATAGTGTTTATGCTAACCTTTGTGGGTTTGACAATAACAGTTTAAAATTTGTAGTCAGAAATTACTATTTTAGCCATGTTTACAGCCCAATCTCTGGAATATTCTAGGTAACCTTAAACCACCTGTGTTTTCTTTTCCAACAAGGCTCCTAAAACCCCTAATAATATTGATTTACTACTTAAACTTCAAAGGAAAAGATGAAACTATTGGATGTTATACACAATGGAATACTATTCGGCAATCAAAAAAATGAAATAATACCATTTTGCAGCAAAATGGATGGAATTGGAGAAAATTATTTTATGTGAATGAACACAAGCTCAGAAAAAGAAATACCACCTGTTCTCACTCATATGTGGGAGCTGAATCAAAATTATAAGAGGGAAAAAATCCCATGTAAAGGTCAGAACATAATAATAATTTTAAAAAAGCTAACATCTACCTAGCAGAGAAGGGACAGTTTGGGGAATGCAAAAGAAGGAGGAGAGATCTAGCAAAAGGAGGAAATCCTGGGAGAGGAGAGGGGAAAGAGGAAGAACAAGGAGGAATGAGGAATGAGGGAGGGGGTGACCTCAAGTTGAGCAGCCCAACTTTAATAATCCTGGAAATAATTATAATAACACCAATAATACCAAAGAATGATATTAATATAGTTGGACTGGAAAATCCATATAATAGTACTGACAATGTAAAAAGAAAGTTCACTAGAGAAAAAGTTTCGATCTTAAACATAACTGGAACCCAAGGATATATAGAAAAATATTACCATAGTGGTTGCACCATTTTACAGCTCCACCAGCAATGTAAAAGTGTTTCCTTTTCCCCGCAGCCTTGCCAGCATTTGTTGTTGTTTGTTTTATTGATCTTGGCCATTCTTACTGGTGTAAGGTGAAATCTCAGCATTGTTTTGATTTGCATTTCCCTAATGGCTAGGGATATTGAGCACTTTTTCATGTGTTTCATGGCTTTATGGACCTCTTCCTTTGAGAACTGTCTACTGAGTTCCTTTGCCCATTTGTGTATTGGGTTGTT
>VMDO01023303.1:0-24376 GCA_007922755.1 Pedetes capensis | reverse complement strand
TATAGTTAGCTTGTGTGTGGCTCAGATATTCTCTATCCTTACATAATTTTTATCTGGTAATTCTGTCAGGTGCTGAAATGTGGATGTTGAAGTCCTTATTTAAATGTGAAATTTCATCTATTTCTTTTTTCCCCTCAAGTTTTAAGGAGGATGAGGTAAGCAAAGGTGGAAACAATACCTTTTTTTTTTTTTGCATTTTTATTAGAAATTTTTAATGTACATCATAATGTGAAACAATACCTTTTAATGAGAGATTTATCAGTGAAAATTAAAATGTATATATATATATTATATATATATTTCCATTTATACCTATGTCTGTATCTATATATTCATCTATATTTTATCTATTCTTGTAGCTATCATTGTGGGATGCAATTTACCATACCCATTAATAAAAGATAGCCTACTTCCACACAAGTCTACAGCCATACCACCCTAGCATCCAAACCCATTTGATATCAGATGCTCAACAGGGTCAGCCTGGTTAGTCCTTGGATGGAATACTACCTGGGAATACCTGGTGCTGTAGGCTAGGGAGGAGGATCTGGAAACCCATTTCTGAAACAATCAGCCATCAAAAATCCTATGAATAGCAGAGATGCACTGACAATAGTGCCAGGCATGGCATAGCATAGGGGAGGGTTTTGTTCTGTTGTACATAGGGTCACTATGAGTCAGACCTGACTTGATGGCACCTAACAAGTTCCACATAAGATGTCCATCTATAAATCTTAGTCATAGACAGTCACCACCTACCTTCTCAAATATGCTGATGCCAGGCTCACCAGCATATTTATTTCTCAAGGTAAGTGAGTGTCACCTAGCCACTTAGGAATGCAGTGAGAATTTGATGTCATCTTTTTCATCCTTTTGACATTCAAAAGAGATACTTAATATTTATGATGTTACAGCCTGCCAGAGGTTATCACCTCTCCACTTATCATTTGCAATGATGTCTTTGATAAAATCCAAACAATAAATTTCTTATTCAAAGAGTCTTATCTCAGTGACCACTTGTAGTATGATCTCCCTTAAATTATGTTCTTTCATAAACCTACCACAAAGAAAGTATTTAAATTCCTGTCAGTGAACAAATGGGAGTGATCCACTTGTGGAGGTAGCATGTTACTTTATTTAACTTTTATGATTTGTAGTTAAACATATTGTATACTACTGGTGGGAATATAAATTACTGCATCTATTATGGAAAACATACAATTTTCAGACACCTTAAAATAAAATTATTATATGATCTGGCAATCTGACATCTGGGTATTAACCCAAAGGATTTAATAGTAATATGTCAAAAGGAAGTCTATAATCCCAAATTCACTATAGTGCTATTCTTAATAGCTAAGAATCAAAGTAAGTGTCAACTAACAGAACAATGAATAAAGAATATGTGCCATATATAGAAGTGAATGCTAATGAATCTTTAAAAAGGAAGAAATTCTGTAATTTGCAAAAATATCCTTGGAATTAGATAAAATCATGCTAAGAGTAATAAACAAGACATATTACATGTTCTCATTTATGTATTGAATATAAAATAATTGAGCTCATGGAAGCAGAGGCTTACTGGAGGAGGATGGGAAAATGATAATGAAAAGGTAAAAAACCTAAGTTAGACCGGAGAAATAAATTTTATTTATATTTTGAGTATTGTTGCATAGTGTGGTGGATACTTAATAATTAAGTGCTGTAAATGTCAAAATCACTGAGAGTAAGTTTCAAATATTCTAATCACAAAAGAACATTAAGTATTTGAGGTTATGGATATGTTGTTGTTGGTAAGGTGCCATTCAGTTGTGTCCAACTTGTAATAACCCTCATAGGGTTTTCAATGGCTGATTGTTTTGGGGTTGTTTTGGGAGTGGATTGCCACATCCTTCTCCTGATTTTGTGGTCCTGGAGATAGAACTAGGGTCCGCAGAGAGTGTGGAGAAGCACTCTGCCAACTGAACTCAACCCCAGCACAAAAGGCTTGATGTTGTTGTTGTTAGGGGCCATCGAGTTGGGCCCAACTCATAACAACCCTATGTATAGCAGAACAAATCACTCCTCAATTCATGCCAGGCAAATAATCTTATTATGTTTAAGCCCATTGTTGCAGACACTGTGTCAACCTGTCTAGCTAAGAGTTTTCCTTTTTTTTTAATTGACCCACCACTTCCCTAAACTTGATGTCCTTCTCCAGGGATTGGTTTCTCCTGACTATATGTCTCAAATATGTATAACATAATGAAGTTGTCTTTGTTTCCAAGGAGCACTGTGGTTGTTCTTCTTCTAGGACAGATTTGTTTGTTCTTTTGGAAGTTCATGGTATATTCAGTATCATTTCATAGCACCATGATTCAAAAGCATAAGTTCTTTCCCTGAATCCCTTATTTAATTCCCAGCTATGACAACCATATGATGTGACTGAAAACACCAAGGCATGAGTCAGGTGCACCTTTGTCTTCAATTTGACATCATTTATTTTTCAATACTTTAAGAAGATTTTTTGCCACAGCTTTTTCCCATGCAATGCCTCTTTAGATTTCTTGACTGCTGTTTCCAAGAGCATTGACTGTAGAATTAAGTAAAGCAAAATCTTGGACAATCTCAATCTTTTCTCCATTTATTATGAAGTTGCTTAATGACCCAGTTGTAAGGATTTCTATTTTGTTGATATTGAATCACAATCCATACTGAAGGCTGTATTCTTTGATCTTAACCAGTAAATGTTTCAAATCCTTTTCATTTTCAGCAAGCAGAGTTGTGTTATCTTAATAACGCAGGTTGTTAATGACTCTTCCTCCAATCATGATGCCGTACTCTTCTTCATATAGTCCAGGTTCTCAGATTATTTGCTCAGCATATAAATTGAAGAGGTATGGTAAAAGGATACAGCCCTGATGCACATCTTTCTCAATTTTAAACCAAGTAGTGTTTCCTTATTCTACCTGAATGACTGCTTCCTGGTGCATGTACAGATTTCTCGTGAGTACAGTTAGGTGCTCTGGTATTCCCATTCTTTACAGTGTTATCTATTATTTGTTATAATCCACACAATCAAATGCCTTTGCATGGTCTATGAAACATAGATAGACACTTTTCTGCTATATTCTGTTTTTGAGTAATATCCATCTGACATCAGGAATGATGCCTCTGGTTCCATGCCCTCATCTATATCCAGCTTGTTTTTTCAGTAATTCCCTCTTTATATGCTTCTGCAGTCACTTTTAAATGATCTTTGGTAAAATTTTGCCTGTGTGTGATGTTAATGATATTAATGATAGTTAACACTATCAAACAATGGTTGGATCCCTTTTCTTGGGAACAGATACAAATATGGATCTCTTCCAGTCAGTTGGCCAAGTAGGTGTTATCCAAATCTCTTGGCATATACATGTTAGCACCTCCAGTGTGGCATCTGACTGTTGAAACATGTCTATTGGTATTCCATCAATTCCTGGAGCTTTGTGTTTCACCAGTTCCCTCAAGATAGCTTCTAATTCATCTTTTAGTACCATTGGTTCCTGGTCATATGCATCCTCATGAAATAGTTGATCATCCACCAATCCTTTTTGGTATAATGACTGTGTATATTCCTTCCATCATCTTGTGATCTTTCCTGAATCATTTAACATTTTCCTAGTACAATCCTTTACTATTGCCACTTGAGGCTTGAATTTTTTCTTCAATTTTTTAAGCTTGAGAAAAATAGAGCATGTTCTTCCCTTTTGATTTTCTATCTCCAGTTCTTTGCATGTGTCATTGCAATTTGTGATTTTGTCTTCTAGATCTGCCCTTTCCAAGGTGAAAGGAACTTGGTAGCTGTGAATACTTTAAAGATTTCAGCATGAGTAGGTAGATTACCTTGGGTTATCAGAGTTGCTGAATTATAATCATTATAATGGAAGGAGCCAGAAAGGAAATAAACAGGCCTCTGCAGCCATCTACCTCTAGACCAGCCATGTGCTTTCAGCCACCTGTAATATGAATAGCAATGTAAAGCTCCTTTGAGGCAACTGCTATGATCTGGTGGCCAGTACTTCCCTGATAGATATACTTTTTTTTTTTTTTTTTCAAATAGCTTTCTTGCTAGGAGGAAGAAGAGGCTATAAACCACTTCTGCATTCAGCCAGGAAGGATGACAATGACTGTGTGAGACATAAACCATCCCCAGAAATTGAAGAGGAAATTGTTACTGGATTCTGCTTCCCAATCAATATCAGCAGCCACTTAGATTCTCAATCTTTTGAAATGTCCACCTCTAAGCCCAATTTTTTTAAGGCAATGGAAATCCTTTAACACATACAGGCACAAACCTCAGGTGTGAAATGTTTCTTTCCTTCCCCTAAAGTCTCAAACTGCACTACAAAAATCACATTTGACATCAGCTCTAGGCAGCAATAACCCTTCACTACTACAAAACTTCATCTCAAAGAAGACGTACTATCTTTAATAAACCTTGTCTATACTCTCTACTATAAGTTTTCTGTCTCATACAAATTCTTCTATATTGGAAACACAAATGAACTGAGGTATTCTGCTGCCAGTAGGGAGATAATTGCTGCTATTGGGGAGGAAATGCTTGCCACAGGCCTCTTGAACCTGTGCTCCAGACCTGTGTTTCCTGTCTGTGGCCTGTTCCCTGAGTCTCCATGGTAACAATTGAAGTCTTTATAAATGAAAAGAGGAGTGATTGTCAGGGAAGGACATGTGACAATGGAGGCAGAGGTATGTGGACTGCAATTGCCAGCTTGGTAAAATGAGGCAGTGAAAGCAGAAACATCAATACCTTAAAATCTGGAATTGGGAAACAGCAAAGACACTGGTTTCCTCTTTAGAGCCTCCAGCCCTGGTGAAACCTTGAATTTAGTATGGAAAGATGGATTTCAGATGTCTAACCTCCAGCACTATAAAATTGTAAACGTATGTTGCTTATAGTCACTGAGTTACTGGCAATTTGTTACAACTACAAAAGAAAATTCATGCAGTCAATTTATGTCTCCTTTCTTGTACTCCTGTTGTGTGTGCATAGGTTGCTCACAACTATCTCACATTCCTCTGAAGCTCTACTCATGGTCCTTCATTTTACTTTCCTCTCTATTTTTTGGATTGCCCACTCTCTTCTGATCTTAAATTTTGCTTATTCTGCTGGTAGTGAAATCTACTGTTGATTTTTCTCTTTCAATTATTATGTTTCCTTGTTGTAATTTCTATCTTTTCATTAATAATCTCTATCTGATAGCACTTTATATCATATCTTCTCTTTATTTCATATATTCTTTATTTTAGCTTTTTGAACATATTTAGCATGATTACTTTGAAATTGTTCTCACTTATGTCAAAAACCCAGGCCCTGCCATGTCAGTACTTTTTCTTTTTTAATGATAACTTGAAAACTTACAATTATAAGTTATGTTTTACAATTGTATGGGTTTCAATCTCTTGTTTCCTTTGTATTTTTTGTGAAAACTGAATATTTAATTTTGTGTATTTACTTATTAGTTAATTTTACTGTACTTGGGGGTTGAACAAACAACATCACACATAGTTTGCCAGCACTCTATCACTAGGCTGCACCCTCAGCATAGTTTTCATATTTGAGTCAGGGTCTCACTCTGTTGCCCAGGCAGCTTTGGGCTCAAATTTGTTAACCTTCTGCCTCCACCTCCTGAGTTACTGGGATTACAGGTGTATACCTCCACACACTGCCAAACTGAATATTTTAGATAATATATTGCTGCACTTTAGATACTACTCCTCCCTCTACCTTAGAGCTTCTTATTTTTTTTGGTGTTGTTTTTTGTGTATTTCTTTAGTAATTTGGCAGGAATAAATTAAGTCTATTTCTCCTGCAGCATGAAGTCTGTAGTATTGCTTCTGAGAGGGTGTAACCACAGGATACAGATGGGTTTAGTAGAGATCTCTTTTCCTTTATCTTTCTTTACTCTGTTTTGTAAATTGCCTACCACATAAATATTCCCAGCTGTACATCTCCGTGTTTCACTGCTGATTGCGCTATTGTTTTTAATAATGTCTTGGGAAATAAATTGATCAACAACCTGAAACAATTAAATTTAGGTCCCTTTGAAGGTTTTGACTTAAAGATAGTCTTTGAAGTTTATTAGGATCTCAGAAGTACTCTTTTTCTTTTCTTTTCTTTTCTTTCTTTCTTTTTTTTTTTTTTCTTTTTTCTTTTTGACTGAGGAGCTGTATGCAAGGCTTTGTGTATACTTTGCAAGTGTTCTACCACTGGGCTACATCCCAACCCCTTTTTTATTGTTTATCTTGAGACAGCATCTCACTAAGTTATGCAGGCTGCCTCTAGCCTTGAACCTGCAATCCTCCTGCCTGCACCTCCCAAGTTACTGTTATTATAGGCATGGACTACTGCATGCAGCTAGAACAATTCTTAATTATCTCTTTCCCTTCCATTCTCTGGTAAACTACTAGGCCTTGAGCTTTGCTTCTTGCTGTCATAGCTACTAGCCTGCTCTTAATTATTTATAATCCAAATGTAATTTCTTACAGAGAGCACTCGAAAGCTTGAACCCCCCACATTCTGAAGCAGAGTCAGTTTCCATGTAGACAGCCACAGAGCTCTCTGTTCATATGGCCTGCCTGTTTTCCTCAGCAATGTGCTTCAGCTTTGCTCTGGAGTCTATGGTTAAGATGATGGTTGTTTGTCTCAGAGGAGCACCTCTGCTTATGAGTAGGATACTGAGGACAAAGGCTAGTAGTCCCTGGGTTTCTTTGCTTTTCTCTCCCAGTGTAAATTCTTCTCCCTATGGTTTGAGATAAGGATAATCTGTGCTCCAGTTCTTTACCTGCTATCCCAGGCTAAAGTCTCCATACTATGAATAAGACCTTGGTGGAGGAGTGAGACCCTGACCTCTTGACCACTTGCCTGGATTTTAGCCTCTAGTGTAAAGAGATGGGATGAGGAATTAAAAAAAAAAATTCTAATGCCTCTCCAGTCTTGGACCTAAAGGGAGAGGAGTCACTAATAAATTGGCTATGCTCCCTCAAGGACAGTTTCCTTCACGGTGAGTTAGGAGAGGGAGGAAGAGTAGGTTGTAACTACAATGCCACAGCCTCTCAGTGTTCCTACTGAGATTTAATAAATTTTCTTTCACAAGTGTTTCATCATTTTCTTCATGCCTAATGAAAATTTTCAGAAAATTTTAATGTTTATTTTTAAATAATTAATAATTATTGTTTGTCTGGGGAGCTTTTCTCACTATTATTCCCTGCATGACTTCTCAGGACATTACGTTTAGATCCACAGAAAAGTTGATTTGCCTAAAAATTCATCTATTATAAAGCTATCATGTACGTGTATTTAAATATGTTATTACTGGTCAGTAAGTATGTTATTAAAAGACTCTTCTGTTCTGTTTAAATATCATTTAAAATTGTTTTATTGTAGTTTAAGAATAAATGGGCTTATATAAAACCTATTTCTATTTTATCAACTTCGAATTTTAATAAACAGCATAGCTGACCGCTGACTTTTCTCCCATTTATAAGAAAATAGAGAAAATAAATCTGTTGCCTACAAAGAACTAACTTTTCATAAAAGTAGGTATGCAATAACCATTTTCAAAGTGATTGTTAAAGTACCAGAGTAAACAATTGAAAAATAATAATATTTTGAAAACTTGAGGACTACTAGTCAATTATTTTTGGAGAGACATCAAATTTGTTAACCTCTAAATGCTACTGATTCTCTAAATATACTTCCCAATGTTTTGTATTATAATTCTTTTAGGAACAATCAATATTTTGCTGAAAAATTATAATTAGATAAAAGAACTGGAAATATGATTCATAAAATTACTTTTTCCAGCCAGGCATGGTGGCACACACCTGTCATCCCAGCGACTAGGAAGGCAGAGGCAGGAGGATCACAGGTTCAAGGCCAGAGGCAGCCTGTATAATTTAGCAAGACCCTATCTCATAATAAAAAGTTAAAAATGGGCTGGAGTTATACTTCAGTGGTAGACTGCCTATAAAGCATTCATGAGATGCTGGGTTAAAGCCTCTAGCACTAGAAAAAAAATAAACACCCCAAAAATCAATAATAATAATTCTTTCTAAAAGAAAAATAAAGTGATTTGCATTATTCCAACACAATCAATTAGTATATCAATTATGAACAGCCATTATTTATTTTCAAATCTCATTATTTTATTTCTTAGTGCCTTCTAAAGTCATTTTTGAAGAACTTCTTGAAAAATATAAAAATTAGATTTTATTATAGCTTTAAGAAATATGGGTTGAAAAGTTATTTTTCTTTCTTTTATATTTTTTCTTTCTTCTTTTTTTGAACTAGGGGGCTGAACTTAAGGCCTACACACACTTTGCATGTACTCTAGCACTGGGCTTCAACCCCAGCCACATTTTAATTTTTCCCCTTTGCTTCAATCTCTAGGTTATGCAGGCTGCCCCCAGCCTTGAACTTGTGATCCTCCTTATGCCACCCCACAAGACGCTGGGATTACTGGCATGCACCACCATCTCTACCTGAAACTAATTCTTTTTCTTGAACTTGACTATCATTACGGTTTTGTTCCTGTTATTTGGTCAAAATGTTCCTTGATCAAAATGTATATAAATTAGTATGTTTTATTAAATATCATCTATAAACACTTGAAAATATATTACAAATATACAGGCCACATAATATTATTTTAGTGTTTAGAAAATCTTTATTGTGCACATGGATTAAAAAAGCTTAGAAAAATCCCACCTTTATGTGTTCTAAGTGAATAGGATAGGGACCAATGGTTTAAATTGTAGATTTAGAGCAATTTTAGTGAAAGAATACTTCTTCAAAGAAAAGTCTCACTAGAAAGGTCAATTGATAAGACAAATGGAGTTAGCTTGTTGGCTGGAATCCTGGCTCTCTGTCCAGTTCTCCTGCCCATCCTTCTAATGCACCATCTGTCTACTCTTCTCCCCTGAGTTCCTTTTTGTACACTAAGGGAAGAGTTATGAAGAAACTCCAGTATGTTGTAAGAGAATTTAGCCATGTAGGAACAATCAGATCAAAAGATTCTTTCTAAAACATAAATGTTTAAATAACCAGATATGGAGTTGGAACTTTAAACAGAAAATTAAAAGAACTTAAATTTCTCTATTGAATCCTACGAGGGATTCTTAAACCAGTTTTTCTCAACAGGATTAAAGCTTTATGAAAAAGAATTATTGTATTTTTTGAGCTACAACTCATAGTACAACATATTATAAATGGCTACATGAACTACGGTGGTGAATTTGGAGTTATTTTTAATTATTACTAGTGTTATTCTCTTACCCATTATTAAATAAAATGGATAACTACATTTCTTAATTACTGTAGCTTTTTTTTTTCAGTACTGAGAGGTTGAATCCAGGGCCTCTTGCAAGCTAGGTAATATCCTACCAAAGGCTGCATCCCCAAACTCTATCTTTACTTTTTATTTTGAGATAAGATCTAAGATGCACAATCTGTCGCTGGCCTCAAACTCATAATCCTTCTCCCGTAGCCTCTGGGATTGAAGGTGTGAGCCATGGTGCCTGGCCTTTAACTCACTTTTAGTCAGGTCTAAAATATATATAATTATATACTTATCTTTCTGTACAGAATAAAGACTTGTACTCAGTCGATTTATGCTTTACATCTAGTTGGAAGAATAATTTTCATAATTTATTAACTCACTGACTTATTGACCATTTTACTGGTTTGTGTTTTGTTTTTATTTTAAGAAACAATTTCAGTGCTCTGTACTCTACATGCATTGTTTTCTTTCTTTCAATTGTCCTGTAAAGAAGTTCATTATTATTTTAGGCATTTTTAGATAAGGAAAGTAAGAGTCAAGGAATAAAATCATTTATCCAAGTGTAGATCATTTGGTTTGGACTGCTTTGTACACTGTCAGAGCTGTGCAGATATTTGACGGTAATACAATTGCTGCTTAGACATTTTCCATGCCCCTATGCACACTGACAGAGTGCCTCTGATAAAAGGGGGCATCTGACTGGGCTGTCCAAGGGGTTCAGCTTGTGAGAGCAACTTGAGAGTGTCTTGTACACAGGCCATATTTCCAAGCTTGTATAAGAAAAACACTGAAAGGAATTCAACCCAGCTGTGTCCATAGTAGCTATAGGAATCTGGGATTGGGGATTAGCCTGCAAAATATCCTTTCTTGTCTAACTAGTTTGGATATCTGGAAAAAAAAATAAATAAAATGTGGAACAATGCTCTACAAACTGAGCTAAACCCCAGTCCTAAAGATTTTTTTGTTGTTGTTAGGTGCCTTTGAGTCATGTCTGTCTCCCAGTGACCCAGCACTATGTCAGTATTTCTCTGCTAATTAAAGGGTTTTCGATGGCTTATTGTTTCCGGATTGTTTTGGGAGTGGGTTGCCAAGTCCTCCTCTACCTTTTGTGCTGCTGGGGATTGAATTGAGGGCCTCAGAGAGCACAGAACAGCACTCTAGCAACTGAGCCAAACCCTAGCCTACACCAAGTAAACTGCAAAATCATAAACCTGGAAAAAAGTGAAACATTGCCATCTACCATCTCCTCAGTAAGGAAGAAATACTGACTGATATTTCTTCTTTTCAGTTTTGTCTTTCTACATAGATTTTTTATTTATCTTCACTCACATTTATTATACCTTCATTACATTATTGTACCTTCATTACATATATTTTTCCACTATTTGCTATAGTTCTTAGCTCTCTTTCTTTGCTTTCCTCATTGTTCCTTTTTAATACTAATTACTAATAATTTTACTATTTTTTAAATTTCTACTTTGGCTGGGTGCAATGGGGCACATCTCTATTCTCCACTAGTTGGGAGGAAGAGGCAGGAGGATCGTGATTTTGAGGCCAGAGGCAGCCTGTGCAGTTTAATAAGACACTATCTATAAATAAATAAATAAATAAATAAATAAATAAATAAATAAATAAAAATTGTTGTTAGGCGCAATCAAGTCGGTGTCCTATTCATACTGACCCCATGTACCACAGACAAAACACTATTGTTAGTGCTTTTCTGCTATTCATAGGGTTTTCAATGGCTGATTTTTTTCTGGGAGTGGGTTGTTGGGTACTCCCAAACATATAGCACCTGATGTTCCCAAGTGATCTCCTGCCCAAGTACTAACCAGTCCCAATCCTACTTAGCGCCTGAGATCTGCCAGGATTTGATGCCACAGTGGTATGGCTGCAGGCTAAATAAATAAGTAAATAAATAAATGAAAGGGCCTGAGAATGCAGCTCAGTGGTGTACCATCCTGTTTCATCCTCTAGTATTATAAACAAATAAATAAATTAATTAATTAATACATACATACATAAATATATAAATAAATGAAATTCCTACTGTAATTCAGTAAGTACCCTAGCACCTTTCTTCTCTATCATTATTAGGGGAAGAGAGTAATTATTTTTCATTTTTCTACTGTATTTAAATATTTTTATTGTTATGATGGTAAACTTTTCCTGCTGAGTAATAAAGTGTGTTGAGACCTCATGAGAAAGCTGTTCAATAACACCAGAATATAAGGTGGGAAGAGACATGCATCCCAACAGACATGCAAATCACAACATATAAGCACAAGAAATACAAAAAAGCAAGACAATCTGAACCCCTAAAAAGTTTATAACTCTTCAATAACTGAATCCAAATACATTGAAATGGTTGAAATGCTGGACAAAGTATTCAGCACTCTAACTTAAAAAATAATCAGTATGTTTCACCCCCCTCCCACCATCCCCATCTAAGTCTTCTCTATCTTTTACTTGGTAATATTTTTCTATATGTCTTTGGGTAAGGGGGAACCTATATGAATAATGTACATCAAAATGCATATATGGAAATGTCACAATGAAAAGCATGTCAGAATGAATCACATTAAGGTGTATATTAAAAATTTCCAATTAAATAATAATAATAATCAGTGACCTTAGAGAGGATTCTAATAGCAGACAAATTAAGTAAAGAACTTAATTCAAGATTCAGACAAAAAATTCAGCAACTTAAAAGAGAAATTCTTAAAAATGGAGGTGGGGGGAGAGGGAGAGAGAGAGACTGAGACTTTAAAAAATAGAAATATTGGAAATAAAATCAAATAAAAAATTAGTAGAAAATTTTCACCTATATACTAGATCAAACCAAATAATTAATACCAAGGATATTATGTCATTTATATAGAACTGAAGAAAAAAGCAATCATGATCACAATTTTCATGAATTCTTGAACATGATCAAGAGACCAATCCTAAGAATCTCTGAAGGATGTGAGATGCAGACTAAAGACATAATAAACCTATTCAAGGGGCTCAGTTGCTAGAGCACTGTGCTACAGTCTCTGAGGTCCTGAGTTCAATTCCCAGTGCCACAAACATAGGACAAGGATGTGGTAATCCCCTCTCATGGCAATCCCAAAACAATCAGCCATTGAAAACTCTATAAGGGTTGCTATTAGTTGGACACAACTCGATGGCACCTAACAACAACAACCCTATTCAGTGAAGTTATAGCAGAAAATTTCCCAAATCTAGGGAAATATATGGACATTCAAAAACAGGAGGCATTTAGAAGCTATGACCAGAAAAGAACTTTTCCACATATATTATACTGGAAATTCTAAGACTACAGAACAAGAAAAGGAAATTGAAAGGCACAAGACAGAAGTGTAAACTTACTCACAAAGGCAAACATCAAAATTACATTAGACCTCTCAGGATATTAATGAATAATAATATTTATCTCAAGCCCTGAGAGTAATTAACTGCCAAGTAAGATTATGAAATCCAGAAAATTTATCCTTTAAAATTGATGGAGAAATAAGGACTTTCTAAGAAAAACACAAACAAAAATAATTCATGGTAACTAACCCAGCATTCCTGAAGGTAGTTGTGACAATTAATCTTGATTGACAACTTGATTGAACTGATAAGTGCTTAGCAGATTAGTAAAGCACACTTCTGAGAGTGACTGTTAGGGCATTTTCAGAGAGGATAAATTAAGGGACAAAGGGAAGACCCTGAATACGGGCAGCCCCATTGCATAGCCTGTAGACATGATGGGATTTAAAAAAAAGAATAAAGAAAAGAAAAAGAGTGCACTAATTTTCTCTTTCTTTGCTTCCCAGCTGCCAGGATGTGACCTGTTCTACACTATCATGCCATTCTCAAGGTGACTGACTGAAAGCTCTGAAAGTATGAGCCAAAATAAATATATCCTTCCTTTAAGTTATTTTTCTCTGGAAAACTGATTAATATGACACATAGATCTGGAAGAAAATAATCACAATCATCAGATCTCAGAAAAAAATTCTCTTGAGAAGAATGGATAAACAAGTTAGTATCAGGAAGGAATAAAACACTTTAAACTTGTTAAATCAACAAACCCCTAAGATGAATAAAAGGAAAAAGGAAAGAACAAAAAGTACTCAAATCATCCAGGAAAATCAACATCAACAGTATTATAGGAGTTACCACATTCCTCTCAACTTCTTGTTGTTAGGTGGAGTTGAGTGGGGTCTGACTCATATCAGCCCTAGGTGCAACAGAGGGAATCATTCCCTGATTTTGTGCCAGGCACAGGATCTTTTTGATGTTTACCCTCATTGTTGCAGAAACAGCGTCAAACCATCTAGTTAAGGGTCTTCCTTTTTTTGTTGTTGACCTGCCACTCTCCAAAACATGATGTCTTCTTCAGGGATTAGTCCCTCCTGTCTATAAATCCAAAATAGGTATGACACAGGGTAGCTATCCTTTCTTCCAAGGAGGAGTCTGGTTGCAGTTCTTAAAGGGCAAATGTTTTAAATCCTCTTCACTTTCAGCAAGCAGAGCTGTGTCATGTGCGTTGGTAATTTTGGATGTCCACGGTATATTCAATATTCATCTCCAGCACCATAATTCAAAATCATCAATTCTTCCTCTTTCTACCTTATTCAATATCCAGCTTTCACAACCATATGATGCTCTGGAAAATAACATAGCATGCGTGAGGCACACTTTTCCCTTCACTGTGATGTCTTTGCTTTTCAACACTTTAAAGAGGTGTTTTGCAAATAATTTCCCAATGTAATGCCTCTTTTGATTGCTTGAATGCTGCTTCCGCAGGTGTTGATTATAGAACCAAGTAAAGAAAAATCTTGGAGAACTTTCATCTTTTCTCTATTTACCATGACATAATAAGTTGTAAGAATTTTTGTTTTGTTGATGTTGAGGCACAATCCATACTGAAGGCTGTGTTCTTGGATCTTCATCAGTAAATGTTTTAAATCCTCTTCACTTTCAGCAAGCAGAGCTGTGTCATCTGCATAACATTATTGTTAATGAGTCTTTCTCGAATAATGTTGTTTTTTATAAATTCCAGCTTCTCACATTATTTACTCAGCATAGAGATTGAAGAAGCACAGTGAAAGGATACAGCCCTGAAGTATAACTTTCTTGACTTTAAGCCATGCAGTGTTTCCTTGTTCTGTTGGAACAACTGCCTCCTTGCCCACATACAAATTCTTTTTTTTTAATTGGAAATTTTTAATGTACACCTTAATGTGATTCATTCTGACATGCTTTTCGTTGTGGTATTTCCATATGTGCATTTTCATGTACATTATTCATATAGGTGCCCCCTTACCATCTTGTATGCTTCCCCCACTCCCTCCCCATCTAAGTCTTCCAATCATTTATTTGGTAATATTTTTCCATATGTCCTTGGGTTCCAGTTTCGTTTAAGATAGAAACTTTTCCTATAGTGAACTTTGTTTTTATCTTGTCAGAATATTTGCATGCATTTTCTAGACCATTTATATTGACACCATTCTTATCTTACCCCCCCCCCCCCCGGCTTTTATTTTGATCCGACCTTTGAATAGGATTTTTCCTTCTTATAATTTTGATTCAGCTCCCACGTATGAGTGAGAATGTGGTGTTTCTCTTTCTGAGCTTATGTTCATTCACTTAAAATAATTTTCTCTAATTCCATCCATTTTGCTGCAAATGACCTTATTTCATTTTTCTTGATTGCTGAGTAGTATTCCATTGTGTATATGTACCATAGTTTTTTTTATCCATTCCTCTGTTGAAGGGCACTTTGGTTGATTCCATATCCTTGCTATTGTGAAAAGTGCTGCGTTGAACATGGAGATGCAGGTGTCTCTGTGGTATGATGACACATCTCCCTTTGGGTAAATTCCCAATAGTGTTGTAGCTGGATCATACAGTAGATCTATTTTCAGTTTTTTAAGATACCTCCACATTGATTTCCACAGTGGTTGGACCAATTTACAGCTCCACCATCAATGTAAGAGTGTTCCCTTTTCCCCGCACCCTCGCCAGCATTTGTGGTTATTTGTTTTATTGATCTTGTCCATTCTTACTGGTGTAAGGTAAAATCTCAGAGTTGTTTTGATTTGCATTTCTCTAATGGCTATGGACATTGAGCACTTTTTCATGTGTTTCATGGCTTTATGAACCTCTTCATTTGAGAACTATCTACTCAGTTCCTTTGCCCACTTGTGTATTGGGTTATTTGTTTTTGGGGGAGTTTTTTTTTTTCTTGAGTTCTTTATAAATTCTAGTAATTAGACCTTTATCTGATGTATAAAATGTGAAGATCTTTTCCCATTCCATGGGGGTTTCCTTGACTCTGTTAATTGTTTCTTTTGCTGCGCAGAAGCTTTTTAATTTCATGTAATCCCATTTATCTATTCTTGTTGCAATTTCTTGAGCAGTTGGAGTCCTACTAAGGAAATATTTTCCTATGCCTATATGATGGAGTGTATTGCCTATCTTGCCTTCTATAAGTTTTAAAGTTTCTGGCTTTATGTTGAGATCTTTTATCCATTTTGAGTTAACCCTCATGTATATTGAGAGATATGGGTCAGCTTTCATTTTTCTGCATGCAGATGACCATGTTTCCCAGCACCATTTGTTGAAAAGGCTGTCCTTTTTCCAGTTTACTTGCTTTCTTCCTTTGTCAAAAATCAGGTGGCTATAGGTGTGTTGAGATATATCTGGGTCTTCTATTCTGTTCCAGATGTCTTTGGGCCTATTTTTGTGCCAGTACCAAGCTGTTTTTGCAACCACTGCTCTGTAGTATAGCTTGAAGTCAGGGATTGTGATTCCACCTGCATTAGATTTGCAGCTTAAAAGTGTTTTGGCTATATGTGGTCTTTTCCAACATACAAATTCTTCATGAGCAAAATTAAATCTTCTGGTATTCCCATTCTTCACAATGTTATCTATAATTTGTTGTAATTCACACAGACAAATGCCATTGTATAGTTGATAAAACATAGATAGACACCTTCTTATAGTCCCTGCTTTTGGCTAATATCCATCTGACATCAGCAATGAAGTCCTTGGTTTCATGCCTTCTTCTGAATTTGGTTTGATTTTCCAGCAGGTCTCTGTCTATATACTGCTGCAGTCACTTTGAATGATTTTTGAAAAAATTATAATTGCATGTGATGTCAGTAACATCACTCCATAATTTCCACATTTGGTTAGAAACTCCTTGTTGTGAATAGGCACAAATATGTATCTTTTCCAATCAGTTGGCCAGGTAGCTGCTTTCCAAATCTCTTGTCATTAATAAGCACCTGAAGTGCTGTGTCTGTTCATTGAAACATCTCTATTGGTATTCTCTTAATTTCTGGAACCTTGTGTTTTCCAATTCCTTAAAAGCAGCTTCCACTTCATCCTTCAGTATCATTAGTTCCTGATCTTATGCAACCTCCTGAAATGGCTGGTCATCTACCATTTCTCTTGGGCATGATGACTGTGTGTATTCCCTCCATCATCTTTTGATGTTTCCTTCATTGTTTAACATTTTCCCTGTAGAATTTTTCATGATTGCCACCTGAGGCTTGAATTTTTTCTTCAGTGCTTTAAGCTTGAGAAAAACAGAGCATTTTTCCTTTTTGGTTTTCTATCTCCAGCTCTTTGCATATGTCATTATGACCTGTGATTTTCTCTTCACAAGTTACGCTTTGAAATTTTCTGTTTACTTCATTCACTTTATTATGTCTTCCTTTTGCTTTATCTACTCAATGTTTAATGGCAAGTTTCAGAGTCTCTTTTGACATGTAATTTGGTCTTTTCTTTATTTCCTATCTTTTTAATAACTCTTCCTCATATATGATGCCTTTGATATAATGCCACAACTCCTCTGGCCATCTATCATGAGTATCAAATACATCAAACCTGTTTTGGGGTGGTCTTTTAACTTAGGTGGGATATACTCAAGGTTATACCTTGGATCTTGTACAGTTGTTCTAATTTTCTTCAGTTTCAGTTTGAATCCGCATATGCGCAGTTGATGGTCTGATCCATAGTCAGCATCTGGTCTTGTTCTGACATTTAGTATTGAGCTTTTCCATTGTCACTTTCCACAAATGTAGTCAGTTTGGTTCCTGTATGATCCATCAGGTGAATTCCTTATGTATAGTTGCCATATAAGTTGCTGAAAAAATGTATTCACAATGAAAAGATTGTTGATCTTACAAAATTCTGTGATGAGATCTCCAGTATCATTTCTGTCACCAAGACCATATTTTCAAACTAGTGAGCATTCTTCTTTGTTTCCAAATTTTGCATTCCAGTCACCAGTAATTTTCAATACAACCTAATCGCATGTTTCCTATATTTCAGATGGCATAAATTGGTAAAAATTCTTCCCTGTCTTCATTTGTAGCCTTATCCATGTAGCATGGATTGCAGCATCACAGCAACAGGTAAAGCTGCACAGTATGGTAAACTACAAACACGTGGGGATTACTCTCAGTAATAGCCCTAAATGTAAATAGTCTTAATTCTCCAAGTTAAAGACACAGTCCACATGACTAGAGTAAGAAAAACAACATCCACAAGTGTTTACTGTGGGTAAGACATACTCCTCACTGGAAAATATGCATGCAGATTGAAAATTAAACAATGAAAAATTATATAGCCAGCAAATGGAATCTGAAATCAAACTAGAGTGGCTTTACTCATATTTAACAAAGTAGACAAAATTAGTCAACAGGGATAAAGAAGGCCATTAAATGCTAGTAAAGAAAAAAATCTAGCTAGAAACTGATAAACATGCCTGTAATCCCAGCAACTTGAGAGGCTGAGGCAGGAAAGTCCTGAATTTGAGTCCAGAGGCAGCTGCAAAATTTAGTGAGACTGTCCAAAATATAAAAATAAAAAGAGAGGTAGGAAGTGCATCTCTGTGAAAGAGCACAGGCCTAGCATGTTTGGGGCCCTGAGTTGAATACCCAGTAATAACAGAAAAAAAAAGAAGGCCTTAATCAAGAAGATGTAATGATTGTAAATATATATGCATTGAACATTAATACACCCAATTTCATAGAATGGATACTACTGCACATAAATGAACAAACAGGTACAGATACAATGATATTGGGAGATTTCCAGATAGACAATAATACCAAAAATTAAAAAAGAAATTTTTATGGTGCTAAACTGCACCATAGTTCTTCCCTTCTTAACAGACATCTGCCAAAAGAACCAACAGATCTGTCCTAGAAGAAGTGCAACCAGAGTGCTCCTTGGAAGCAAGAATGACTAGACTGCATCTTACATATTTTGGACATGTAGTAAGGAGGGGCCAATCCCTGGAAAAGGACATTGCATTTGGGAGAGGGACAGGTCAATGAAAAAATGAAAAACACTCAACTGTATGGATGACACAATGTTGGCAACAATCGGCTTAACATGAAATCATGTGCCTGACACAGAATTGGGGAATGTTTCATTCTGCTGTACATAAGGTCCTTGTGGATTGGACCCAACTTGATGTCACCTAACAAAAACAACAACATGGAATATTCCACCTATTACATGTGGAATATACATTCTTCTCAGCAGCCCATGGACATTTCCTCAAAATATGTCACATTTTAAGCCACAAAACTAATCCTAGCAAATACACTAAAAATAATTTCTTGCATATTATTGGATGTAAAAGAATAAACCTGAAAATCAAGAGAATGAGAAGTATAGAAAATACACATACACATGCAGATTGAACAATGTGAATCAGAGGAGAAATTAAAAACTTTCTAGAATCAATGGACAATGAATTGTTGTTGTTGTTAGGTGCTATCAAGTTGGTACCCAACTCATCGCGACCCTGCGTACAACAGGTGAAACACTGTTGTCAGTGCTTCTCTGCTATCCATAGGGTTTTCAATGGCGAATTGATTTTTGGGAGTGGGTTGCCAGGTCCGTCTCCCAAGGACAATGGATACACCGCTTATAATTTTCTGTAGGAGGCAGCAAAACCAGTTCTAAAAAAGAATTTTATAGTATGAGTGCCTATATTTAAAAAAAAAAAGTGATTTCAAATAAGCTTTTTGATGTACCTCAAAGTGTTAGAGAAGCAAGATACAATAAGTCTAAAATAAGTAAAAGGAAAAAAATAAAGATCATAATTGAAACTAATGAAAAGAAACCCACAGAATAATACCCAGGATCAATTAAAGAAAGAATTGGTTCTTTGAAAATATAAGTAAGATTGACAAACCCCCATACCAACCAACCAAAATAAAGAATAACCAAAGAACTGATAAAGGAGATATTAAAGCAGATACCACTGAAATAAAGAAAGGCATTGGGAAATATTTTGAAAAATGAGTTTCCAATAGATTGGAAAACTAAGAAGTGGATAAATTTCTAGACACATATGATTTACTAAAATTGAACCAAGAATATATAAAAAGCATAAACTTATTTATAATAAGCAAATGAGATTTAAGTAGAAATAAAAAGCTTCTCAACAAAGAAAAACCCAGAAATAGATGAATCCACTGATGAATTCTACCAGAACTTTGATGAAGAACTTACACCAATGCTTACAAAACTCTTCCATAAAACAGAAAGGGATGAAACACTTCCAAACTTAATCTATGAAGCCAGTTTTATTACCCTGGTACAAAAATCAGATTTGAACATAAACAATAAAAGTACAGACTGATTTCCTTTATGAACATAGACACAAATATTCTTTATGAAATCTTTGCAAACTAAATTAAACAACATAATAAACAGAAAATATCCCATAATCAAATTCGTTTCATACCATGAATGCAAATATGGTTAGACATATGCAAATTAATAAACTTAACACAGTATTTAAATAATAAGCACCCAAATAAGATGATCATTTAAATAACTACAGAGGAAAACTTTGAGAGAAATCAATATCTCTTCATGATAAAAACCCTGAGAAAGCTATCAATAGATGGACTACTTCAGAATAAAAAAGGCTATATACAACAATCAAATAACCAACATTATACTGAAGAGTGAAAAACTGAAAGCATTTCCTTTAAAATCAGGAATGAGACAAAAGTTTCCCTCCACTATTCTTATCCAGCATAGTGCTGAAGTCTCAAACAGAGCAAGTAAGAGAAAGAAATAAAAGGTACACTTGTAAGAAAGTAAAAATAAATAAATAAATGTGTTAGTTGATGGAGTGATTATACACTTAATAGGCCCTTAAGATTACACCTGAAGACTTTTAGATATGACAAGCACTTTCAGCTAAAACTCATATGAAAACACAAAGACCCTAGATAACCAAAGCAATCCTGAATAAAAAGAGCAATGCAGGAGGTATCACAAAACTTTATTTCAAATTGTACTACAGAATCATAGTAACAAAAACAGCATAGTATGAACAGAAAAGCAGACACATGGGCTGATGGAATATAATAGAAGAAGCTGAATTAAAATGAAGCAATTATAGCAGTCTCATTCTTGACAAAAGTGTCAAAAGCATACATTGAAAAATAGCTTCTTTACCAATTAATATTGGGAAAACTGGAAAACCACATGCAGAAAACTGAAACTAGATCCCTATCTCTTACCCTGTACAAATATCAACTCAAAATGGATTAAAGATCATAATGTAAAGCCAGAAACTTTAGAACTAATAGAAGAAATGATAAGGAAAACTTAAAGATATAGGCACTGACAGTGATTTTCTGAGTAAGACTCATAACGCAGGAAATAAAAGCAAGAATTGATGAGTGAGATTGTATTAAATTAAAATTTTTCTGCTTAGCAATGAAAACAATTAACAGAATAAAAACATCACTTAGAGGATGGATGAAAATCTTAACCAGCTTTCATCCAAAAGGAGACTGATGTTCAGAGTATATAAAGAACTCAAACAAATTAAGCACCAAACGAACAAATAAGTCAAACAATCAATGGACAAATGAACAAAACAGATACTTCAAATGGAAAAGTACAAATGGGCAAAAAGTACAAATGGGCAAAAATATTTGTAAAAATAAATTAAATATTAATCTCCAGCACTACAATGAAAAAGCATCAATTTTTTGTCTGTCTCCTTTGTTCAATTTCCAGCTTTCACAACCACATGATGAAACTGAAAATATCATGGTATGAGTGAGGATCATCTTCATCTTCAATGTGACATCTTTACTTTTCAAAAGTTTAAAGAGGTCTTTTACAACAGCTTTTCCCAATGCAATGCCTGTTTTGATTTCTTGAGTATTGCTTTGAAGAGTGTTGACTGTAGAACCAAATAAAGAAAAATCTTGGACAACTTCAATATTTTCTCCATTTACCATGAATTTGCTTAATGATCCAGTTGTAAGAATGTTTGTTTTGTTGATTTTAAGGTGCAATCTATACCAAAGGCTATGTTCTTTAATCTTCATCAGTAAATGTTTCAAATCTTCTCCACTTTCAGCAAGCAGAGTTGTGTCATTTGTATTACAGGTTGTTAATGAGTCTTCCTCTAATTGTGATGTCATGTTCTTCATAAAGTCCAGCTTCTGAGATTATTTGCTTAGCATAGAGACTGAAGAGATATCGAAAAAGGATACAGCTCTGATGCATACTTTTCTTCCCTGTAACTCATGCACAGCTTCCTTGTTCTATCCAAAAACTGCCTCCTAGTCCATGTACATATTCCTCTTAAGCATAATTAAGTCCTCTGATATTCCTATTCTCAGTGTTGTCCATAATTTGTTATGATCCACACAGTCAAATGCCTTTGCATAGTAAATAAAACATAGATAGACATCTTTCTGGTATTCTCTGCTTTTGGCTAACATCCATCTGTTCCTCACTGTTTTCTGAATCTGGCTTGATTTTCCAGCAGGTTCCTGTCTGTATATTGCAGCATTTGTTGAATGATCTTTAGCAAAATTTTGACTGCATACGATATTAATGATATCTTTCAGGGAAATTCAAGTCAAAACCATATTGAGATT
Source organism: Pedetes capensis (assembly GCA_007922755.1). Classification (NCBI taxonomy): domain Eukaryota; kingdom Metazoa; phylum Chordata; class Mammalia; order Rodentia; family Pedetidae; genus Pedetes; species Pedetes capensis. The sequence goes on along the minus strand of VMDO01023303.1, from coordinate 2,115 downwards.
CAACCTCACCCCACTCAGAATGGCTATGATGAAGTAAACAAATAAAAAATAAATGTTGTCAAGGAGGTGGAGGAAAAGGTACACTTAGATTCTGTTGGTGGGTATGTAAAAAAGTCCAACCACTGTGAAAATCAGTATGGATATTCCTCAAAACCTAAAAATGGAACTACCATATGATCCAGTTATATCACTTCTGTGCACTTATAAAAAAGAATCACAATTCAGTTCACTATAGAGATACCTGCATATCTATGTTTATTTTAACACTATTCACAGTCATCAATATCTGCAATCAGCCTAGGTGTACATCATCGGATGAAAGATAAATAAAATGTGATATTTATATACAGTGCAGTTTTATTAAGCCATAAGAAGAATGAAACCATATTATTTGCAAGAAAATGGATGGAACTAGAGACAAAACAAAAGAAATCTGTCTTATAAAGACAAGAATCACTTGTTTTCTCCTACATGTTGGATTTAGGAGGGAAAAAAAGGTGATGAAAGTAAAAGAGATTATTAGGGATGTGAACAGGGAAAAAGAGAATGGAGAAGAAAAATGAGAAATACCAATCTGGGCACCATGGCACATGCCTTAGTCTCAGTGACTTAGGATGGTGAGGGAAGAGGATCAAAGCTTTAGTGTAGAGACAGTCCACGCAATTCAGCAAGATTGTGTATTGAAAATAATAACAAAATAATTAAAAAGAGATTGATGTGAGTCCCAGTGATGGAGCACTTACCTAGCATGTGCAAGGCCCTGGGCTCAAAACTTCCACTACTACCAAAGGAAAAAAAAGAAAGAAAGAAAGAAAGAAAGAAAGAAAGAAAGAAAGAAAGAAAGAAAGGAAGGAAAGAAAGAAAGAAAAAAGAAAGGAAAAAGAAAGCAAATGGTAAGAGTTGGTGAATATGATCAAAGGACATTATATGGATGGATAAAAATGTCATAATGAAACCCATTACATTTACAATTAATATGTGCTAATTTTTTAAAGCTATTTTTGCCCCCACTTCTCATTTTCTACTAGGACTGCTATCTTAAGCTTTTTTCCTATTTTATCACATGATTGCTTCTTTTTCAGGTTGCAGTTTATCTCAGGCTTGTCTAATCTGTTGATAAATTCAGTCATTGAATTCTCAATTTTATTCATTCTGATTTTCAGCTCTAGTCTTTGAACACAGTCATTTAAAATGTGCTTTTAGGCTTATCTTTTGAAACTGTTTCCTTTGTCTTCTGTATTTTTTTAAAAATTAATATTCCTCTTCAACTTGAAGGATTCTACCACATATTTATATGCATGATGTACAAATCACAAATTGAAAAATTCTTAAATTGTACAGAGAATTTAATTTTTTGGAAAAGTGTTAACTCTACACTAAAGCAAAATAATTAGATTAGTAAAGAGTTTAAATTTCATTATTAGATGTTAGTTTTGAAAAGCTCCTTACAACTGCATCTTATTTTATCTTCCAAAAATTATTCACTGGCTGTCTATTCCTACTTTAATAAATTATATCCTATATTCCAATATCAAGAAATAATTCAAAATATGCATTCATTCTACTATGAAGATATTTGACTTTCCAGGTTTTCTCATGAATGTTTGGTGATAGGCATTGAAATTAGATTACCATTGAAAATATGTAGCAAAGTAAAATATGTAAAGTGTTAGTCAATATCATTTACGTTAAGAGTACAGCTGTGTCCTAGTTCTTCAGACTGCAAATTTGAGCCATCATCTGTAGCTTTATTTTTTCCAACACTACTTAATTTTCTCTTTCTGTCTTCCAACCTCAAGTTTATGGTCCTTTTGGTTATCTTGATATTTTATAATTTATTTGTAAATCATATGTTCTGAACCTCAATATCTAGATTTAAGGTTGGTTAGTAAGATATTTTGCTTTAAAAAATAAGAAATAAAAAAGAAGGACATTCTCTTGTAGAAAAAAATTCTGATACTACTTAGGAAAGTAGCATGTTTTTATCGTAATAATATTAGCTGAGATTATCTTTTAGATCTATCATTAGAAATAACCAATGACTTCCTAATTATTGGCCTTGTCATATATCTACATCTATGTCTATCTACAGTGAACAATGTACACAACTTTCCC
>VMDO01023302.1:0-25103 GCA_007922755.1 Pedetes capensis | reverse complement strand
GGTTTATAAATATTTTCTCTTATTCTATAGATTGCACCATTTTGTTTCTTAATTCTTGCAACATTTTGAGGTAATTATATACCCCATTTACATGTGAGGAAAATTAGCTAATATAAGATTAACTGAATTTCAATGTCTTCTGGACAGATCCTGTTCCCTTTCCGCAATGCCATACTCATTCCTTATATTATTTTAAAATAGGAATATTCAGGGATGAACCTAGGTCATGTTATCAAAGTTGGTTTTGTTGCCACACCCTATCATTTTTTGATCGTTGTTTCATATTTAACTCTTGATTGACCTACAGCTTTTCAGGAAACTCCTTCTCATTTAGTTCCTCTTGACCAAAGGAAAAGTGATCTGATTATTTTAGTCCCACTGAAAAAATATCTCCTCATTATCATTATTTTAGCAGACTACTATAGTACTTGGGAGAAGGACTCGGCAACCCACTCACAAAATTCAATCTACAATTGAAAACCCTATGAATAGCTGAGAAGCACTAACAATAGTATTTCAGCCTTTGTATGTAGGGTCACTGTGAGTTGGACACCACCTCAATGGCACCAAACAACAATGGTACTGTAGTACATCTCTGTCATCATGCTGACTCAGAGCCAGAGGTGGCAAAATTGCAAGTTTGAGATTAAAGGAATTCTATATAACTTAGCAAGACACTGTCTCAAAGTAAAAAATAAATTTAGAAAGGGGCTTTAGGTGCAGATCAGTGGTAGAGCACTTGCTACATATGCACAAGACATTGGGTTCAACCCTACCCAATACCTCAAAAACATTTTTGGCACATCTTAAATGTAAATGCTTGGATGGCAGGTAAATGAATTAAAAAAACCCACTTTCCTTGGGATCCTATAAATACAGGAGGTAACTAGCCACTAAGTATAAATTATATGTTTCTGTTTTTAGGTTTCCCAACTTCCACCTAGATCTCTTATTAGCACCAGATAAATGGCAAGTCAAAACAATGTGGCAGAATTCATTATTTTGGATCTTACACACAACCCAGAGTTGAGGATATTTTATTCTACTATATTTCTAATCATGCATGTGATCATCATGTTGGGAAATCTACTCATTATTGTAACCATAATCAAAATAATAGTCATGTGAACAAGTATGACTTGGTAACTGATTGTTTTGATTTGCATTTCCCTGGTGATTATTGATGATGGAATCTTTTCATAATCTGGTGGTTATTTATGTCTTCTTTGGAGTGATGTCTATTCAATTTATTTGCCCACTTTTTAATTAAGTTTTTTATATTATTTGTTTGGTAATTGTTGATCTATTTGCTTTGAGCTGTAGGAATTTCTTACAGAGTTTGGATACTAACTCCTGATCAGATATATGGTTTGTAAGTATTTCCTCCCATCCTATAGATTGCAACATTTTGTTTCTTAATTCTTACAATATTGAAGTAATTATAGACTTCATTTTACATGCAAGAGAAATGAATTCATATGAGATTAACTAACTTTCCATGTCCTTTAAACAGAGCCTATCCTCATTCCTCTATGCCATATTGACCTTTTGTATTATTCTGAAATAAGAAGGTGCAGAGATGACTGTAGGCCATATTATCAAAGTTATTTTTGGTGCCATGCCCTATCATTTATTGATGATTTTCTTCTATGTAACTCTCAGGTTTGCAGGTACCACCTTCTCACTTAGTTTCTCTTGTCTAAGGGAAAACATACCTGCAGACGTAGCCCTGTGGCATCTGATCCCATTAGATCTCAGAAGCTAAGCAGGGTTGGGCCTGGTTAGTATTTGGATGGGAGACCACCTGGGAACTCCATGTGCTGTAGGCTTGGGAGACAGACCCGGCAACCCACTCCCAAAGATAAATCTGCCATTGAAAACCCTATGAACAGCAGAGAAACAGTGACTATAGTGTTTCACCTGTTGTATGCAGGGTCGCTATGAGTTGCATACCGACTCCACGGCACCTAACAACAACAAGGGAAAAATGTCTAATTATTTCATTCTCACTGAAAGATATCTCTTCATTTTCTTATTTGTATAATGGAAAAGAGATTCAGCTAATAAGATATTATATATATATATATATTTATTTATTTTTTAGATGGGCTAGAGATTTCAAAAAGTTCATAGGTGTGTGGCTCCACTCCCCATCTTCTCCTACCACAAGTAGGTTATGGTAGCCCGTGTCTACATGGCTCCACTGGCCATGGGGTAAATAAAACAGCTTATAAAAAAGACCCCCAAATAGAAGTAAGTATAAAATATGAGAGGTTTATGTTCTGAAAATTTGGTTGATCATTCTTATTCTTGATAAGCTTATAGAATGCTGGGTATAAATGAAATAACTTTATAGAGTGGAGAGGTATATCTTCCCCTTGTCACGATTTCATTCTAATTTTGTGCTTAAGTCCCTTTTGTGCATTATCCAAAGCTATAGCCCAACTATGACCAGGTATTCAAGTGATTTGGTAATCCTTGTTTAAGGTGTTCTTTCCTTGATACTTGTTTATCCTAAGGCTATTCAATTTTCTAAGAGTCTGATTGTGAACTGGTGTTCCTCTCACTAAAAACGTGTTTACATTGGCAGATGTCCTTGTGGTTCTTGTGTTACCAGTATACAGTTTTCTTCTACCAGGATAACCACTCTCTGAGAGTCCTGACTTGAAAAAAGAGTAGGAAGGGGTGGTGTGTGTGTGTGTGTGTGTGTGTCTGTGTGTGTGTCTGTGTGTGTCTGTGTGTGTCTGTGTGTCTGTGTGTGTGTGTAGAGAGGTACAATGAGGAAACCAAAACATATGAAGTACAAGAAATTTATAACTGAGGTCCCAGAGAAGCTCAAGGTGTCCAGAGGAGGCTGAAGGGAAGTCCAGAGGCAGTGGGAACTCAATCACTGGGTGAGAAGTAAGAAAGAGAGGGTAAGGAAGACTGCACTTTTATTAAGGTGGATGAGCTTTGCCCCTTAGTTTTATCCTGTTCAAGGTGTAGACTGGCTAATTTAAAGACAAATTATGAGTACAAGGAGAAATGATTTATAACACTTTGGCATAGTTATCAGGCCTTATCATGGTCAGTAGCTGTGGGGTATGTTGGGCTTTGGAAGTAGGAAGTGGATGAAGCAGAGTATATCTGAAATAGTGATGCCAAAGACAATATAGCACAAATGGATTTGAAATAATTTATATCATGCCTGAAAGTGAATGCTGAAGCAGCAACTTCTTTTAAAAATTGAGGCCAAGAAAGAAAAAAAGCTATAATATTTTAAAAATGATAAATTATTATTGGAAAATGACATTTTTAAAAAGATATTGGAAATAATTTAAACATATCTGGGGTCTAGATAAAATCTTTTGGCCAACGGCAGCTTCCAGTTTTCACCAGTTACATTTATGAGGGAAATTGAGTATAGAGATGAGCTTTGACTCAGGTTCCTTCCAGTTCATATATTCTAAGACTATGAAATTGTGACCATTGTGTGACTGAGGTTCAGGTCACAGTGAGGAATAAATGATTAAATACTTAATATTGCTATCTGGATTTCTGCTTCTGCCTCGGCTTTTATTCTGTTCCCAGCATCACTCTTTCCCTTGAGAACATCCTATTAGTAAAGTAGGTGGATGAGGATGCACTGTATTAGGAGTTGCTACCACCATGAGAGAAGTACCACCCTCAAGGGATGCACCTGGGATGATGCAAGTCTGTGTTGTGTAACAGCTGCTGGGCACTCCATGCAGAACATGGGCACTCCATGTTCTATAGCACAGGTCTGACACCCTGAGGGGAATGTATATCCATGCTGTATCTCCTAAGAACCATGATGAAAATATTATCTATAAATACCATTAACTGGAATTAGAAAAGAAGCAGGAAATTAACTGGTGTTGCTCTGGTTGGCTATGTTTTTGACAATTGTTCTTAATTGGAAAGGCAATAAATTCCTTGGTGACCCCAGAAGGTTATTTCTTCATCAGCTAAAATGTAACAAAGGAAATTGAACATGAACGTGTCATTCAACACCACACTGGAAATTCAAGGTACTATTTATTTCTTGGTTTTGGCATAAGCATGTCTAGCTATATAAATGGTAAAGAAAGAGAGCCAGTAAATGCCATCTTTGACCCCAAATGGCAGAGAAATAACAATCAGAATTTGATAACAGAATTCTCTTAAAAGTAGAAGATGGAAAAATACCATTACTTGGGCCTCACAGCTCATTATAGTTTAACAACAATGACAACAACAACAGCCGATTTGTAAAATATTTTGGATTGCACTGGAGCATACTATGTCCTTACTAATTTTCAGAAACTTTAAAAAATGTGAAAGAAATAGCAATCCTTAATGTATTTCCTTGTGAAAAAAAGATGATTTTTAATAAACCTGAAATAATGATGCACACACCAAAAATTATGAGTAGGTTGAATAAATATTTAGGATGCTGAAGGTAAAGGCAGGCATTAAGGAGGATTAGTTAGTTGATAGAGGGACATATGCATGGGCATATGCAGCAGGCAAGGCTACAGCATCCATACATAATGATATAATCAGAAAAAAGAGTGAATGCTGATTCTTAAACTTTATGAATATTGTTGTTAGGTGCCATAGAGACCCTATGTACAACAGCTAAAAAAACACTAGCCAACACTGTCCCATGCCCAGGACTATTGTCTGTGCTTCTCTGCTATTCATAGGGTTTTCAATAGCTCATTGTTTCATGAGTGGACTGCTGAGTCCTTCTCCCAAGCCTATGGCATCCAATATTCCCAGGTGATTTCCCATCCAAGTACTAACCAGGCCAAACCCTGCTTAGCATCAGAGATCTGATGAGATTGGATGTCAACGTGGTACAGCTGTAGACACATGGATATTATATTTTTGATTTTCACAGGATTTCTACGATCCAAGAGGTGATATTATTATAGGATGGGAGGCTATAAAGGAAAGTCTGTGCTTTGGAGTTATTCAGAAGCCTATATAAATGAGGTAGTTACACAATTTCTCTAAGCCCAGTGTTGCTTTAGAAAATCTAGGAAATAATAATATTGTATAAAATTGTACATTATGCATAAATAAATAAAAATCCTTTGTGCATTGCCCATACTATCAAACTCTACAAATATGGTGGCTATGATTTCTTATTTATTAATTATACTGCTGCTGAAATTGAGGCAAGGGGAGGTTGAGATTCCAAAGCTATTTCACTCTATCTTGGATGGGACTTAGAGGTTGTTTTTTGTGTCTGGGTCAAGTGACATTCCCTGAGAATAGAAAGTCACAAGTAGAAAGAAAATTGTTAAGTCTGTAAGGAAGCTGGTGGGATTGATAGTGGAATAAATAAAGTATTGAACACAAAGGAATGAAGTACAATTAATTAGTAAGGGATAGGAAGAATGATGATAAATGTGCATATCAAGTGCATATATCAGGTTCTACTTTCTTCTGTATCAAAGTCTAGCCTTAAGGAGACAGGAATAGATCATTGGCTTTCAAATGTTCTAAACAGGAAATGAACTACTCTAAAGAAACCTTACTTAGAGCCCAAAAAAGTAATGCAAATAACAAGAGTGCTCATGTGTGAAGAGAACAACCACTCCTGCTCCTACTAATCCAGTGAGCTGTCCTTAGCACGTGAAGAAACTGAGGATCAGATATGCAACATCATGCCTAGATGACTATTTAAGAAAATCTAGAATTAAATCCACTTATTTCCTGATTCCTGGGCCAGTACTCCTCATATTCACTAAGACTACTGCAAGAAAGTCCTTGGTTCTTGGGAGGAAGGGAGGGGAAGAGGTTGAGTAATAGATGTTGTTATTGTTAGGTGCCATCAAGTCATGCTTGACTCATAGCAACCCTCATAAGGTTTTCAATGGCTGATTGTTTTGGGCTTGCCTGGGGAGTGGAATGCCATGTCCTTCTCTCATTTTTGCAGTGCTGGGAGTTGGACTTGGGATCTCAGAGACTGCAGAGTAGTGCCCTACCAACTGAGCTAAATTCCAGCCTGAGTAATATATGGCAGTTCTATATTCTCCTATGATTCATCTGTACTTTGTGGAAGGAACAAAGTGGTTGGGTTATAGGATACCAAGAGGGACTTCTTAGTGTTCATAATGTGATACAACCTAAATTTAAAGTTATGTTCTTTGCAAAATTCCTATGATAAATCAGCCAGCCTCAACTACAAAGTCCCTGGTAATACTTTCACAGTCATCCTTTCACAGTAGCTTTTCCTCTGGGTTGTAGTAGTTAACTCTCCTGAATCATCTCTTCTCTGGTAATGGAAACCAGGTAAAAATTTGAGCGGTGTTGTATAAATGCTGCATCCATAAAACACTAGTTATAAAATTGTATGCAAGAAATTTAACTTTTGAGGGCTTCAATTTCTCTTTATAATAGGAGTAGTTAAAGGTAACTACATCATGTGGAATAATAGATTTAAATGAAGTACTCCATTATTCACATGTGGCAGCAACAAAGTGACTCAGTATGAAAGCTACTTGTTTAGCTGTTGCCAATACTGTGCTCTGGAATGATTTTCTCCATTTAGCGACCAAAGAACACTGAAAAAAAAAAACATATGCTGACTCTAATTCACATCAGTTGTATTATGATTTTAGAACTTTGCCAGACCCACCCAGTTTGGAATCTTTATCATAGAAAACTGTATTAGTTGAGAGTAATGTAGTACACAGTTTTAGGTATATCTTGATCATTTAAAATTTAGAAGGAAAGCAAAAAATTATAAGAGCATTCCCATATTTTATGAAAAAGAATACAGGCAGAATAACTCATTTCATTAGATTGTTTTAAAGAAAAAACAGGATAATAATTGTAATGTACAATCTCTATCACAGTAATCAGTTGATGATAAGCTCATAGCACAATTTCTAGAGAAGTAACATTGACATTTCAGGGCACTGAGTTTGGAATCTGAAACTGTATTCCACATTCTGGCTTCACAATTAATCAGCTTTGCAATCTTGGTTAAGTTTCCAAAACTCTGTAGGAACAGCACTTTTTATTTTTAAAATAATAATAATCCTAGGCTTTTTCTAGTGCTTGGAATAAGATAGGTACCAAAATACATTGGCTACTAAAAATACCAATCATAAAAATAACAGAAAGTGGAAGAGAAACCCATTTAATAGATAAGTATAGCTTACAAAAAGATGAGAAAAGGCAGAGGAAAACTATGCATTAGTGCATGTCTACTTTTAAATCTTTGTTTAGTACATTTTCTTAAATGTCAAATGCTTGGGTGGTGAATAAAACAAAAAACAACAAGCAAGTTCCATTGGGTTCAAGAAATACAGGAATTGAAGTCATCATTCATTATAAGCCATATATTTCTTTTTTAGGTTTCCTGACTCTCAGCTGGAGCCCATATAAACAGCAGATAAATGGGAAGTCAAAACAATGTGACAGAATTCATTCTTCTGGGTCTTACAGAAAACCCAGAGCTGAGGAAGCTATGTTCTGCTGTATTTCTAATCATGTATGTGATCATCATGTTGGGGAATCTACTCATTATTGTCACCATAATCAAAAGTCAGAGTTTGAGATCACCTATGTATTTTTTTATCACTTTCTTATCCTTTGTGGATGTCACCTACTCCTCCACCATTGCCCCCAAGTTGATTGTTGACTCCTTCTCTGTGAACACTACCATCTCCTTCAAAGGCTGCATGACCCAGCTCTTTGCAGAACATTTCTTTGGGGGTATAGGGATAATTCTTCTCATTGTCATGGCTTATGACCGCTATGTGGCCATCTGTAAGCCTTTGCACTATACGACCACCATGAGTCCCCGGATGTGTCACCTGCTGCTGGGAGGAGCTTGGGTAGGGGGATTTATCCATGCAACAATTCAGGTTCTCTTCATGTATCAAATACCTTTCTGTGGTCCCAATGTCATAGATCACTCTATATGTGATTTGTTTCAGTTACTGTCACTGGCCTGCATGGACACCCGCACCCTGGGGCTCTTAGTCATCCTTAACAGTGGGGTAATGTGCGTGACTATCTTCCTTATCTTAATTGCTTCGTACATAGTCATCCTGTGTTCTCTGAAGTCTCATAACCCTGAAGCGCGGCTCAAAGCCCTTTCCACCTGCGGATCCCACCTCACAGTGGTTGTGCTGTTTTTTGTACCATGCATTTTCCTGTATGTCAGGCCTGTGGCTACCTACCCCATAGACAAAGCAATGGCTGTGTCGGATTCAATCATCACACCCATGTTGAATCCCCTGATCTACACCCTGAGGAATGCAGAGGTGAAAAATGCCATAAAGAAACTTTGGTTGAAACAAGAGGCTTCAGCTGGCTAAGAACTGTGTATGTTTTCCATAAGCAGTTGTTCTTTCTGCAATATGTGACACATAAAACTGTCTCTTCTCTGGCAACTTGGGGGCCTTTTATATGTCTTTTTTTGCAGTTCTGGGGTTGGACTCAGAACCTCATGCTTGCATGCTTTTCAAGTGCTGTAACCACTGAGCTGCACCTTCAGCCCACTTTTTTTACTTTTGAAACAGGGTTTCACTAAATTCTGCAGATTGCCTCTGATCTGGAACTTAGGATCTTCCTGCCTCTGCCTGCCTAGTTACTGGGATTACAGGCATGCACCAGGGTCTTTTATATTTAAATAACAAGACTTGTGATTTAGAGCATTTTCAAGTTACCATTTGTGATACTATCCTGATTTACACCCCGTTCATGCCTTCCCATCACCTTAGAAACTCCATGTCTTATCCTAGAATTCCCTTGATGCATCTTGCTCCTGCCTCTGCATCCCAAGGATATGTTAACCTGCTCATCACCACCTCACTATTAATCAGACATTTTGTTTCCCAACTACCTGTAGATCTATGCAACTCTTATTCCCTTAGTGCCTCTGTTTCTCTCTCTGAAACTATGACCTCATCCTCCTCTGGTGGCTGTTTTACTGTAACTTCTGATCCAAAGCCTTCCCCCGTGACTCTATTCAGAGTCTTCAATTCCTGACATTATTCTTTATCTCAACACCTTCATTTACTTACTAATAATCACCAAAAACGTAATTTAAAAAATGACCAGTTTTCATTTCTACTTTCCATTTTTCACTCTGGATTTTCTATGAGGGAAGGACTTTTGCTTCATTTGTTTGACACATAATAACTTTATAATGCCTGCAGCCCTACCACTGTGGCGCCCAATCCCATCAGATCTCGGGAGCTAAGCTGGGTTGGACCTGGTTAATACTTCGATGGGAGACCTCCTGGGGACACCAAGTGCTATGGGGTTGGGAGAAAGACTTGGCAACCCACTCCCCAAAACGATCAGCCCTTGGAAACCCTATGAATAGCAGAGAAGCGCAACAATAGTTTTTCATCTGTTGTAATAGGGTCACTATAAGTCGGACACCGACTCGATGACACCTAACAACAACAAGTTTATAATAACTGTCAACTAAATAATTATAGAATATAAGATGCCTTTTAATAAAGTAACCAAATTTGTATTGCTAAGAGAAAAGGATATAATCAATAAGTAGCTAAATATAAATGAACAAAATATCAGTGAGAGCATTAGAACAAGTTCAAAGAAAAAGAAGGCTACAATTTTTCCCTGGAAGGCATTTCATATGGAATAGTCAGAAAAGAATTCAATTAGGAGGTAATATTTACATGGATTGTTAAAAGTAGTCATACAATTTTATTCATATATATTATTTAAAATCATTTATAAAATAATGGGTCTTATTAGGATGTCTTCATACATGTGTAAAATGTGCTTTTGTCATGTCCAGCATCCATTTCTCTCTTGTCCCTTGTCTCCCTTTCCTCTGGTTCCCTTCTTTTTTTCTAATAATTCTCCTTCTTCTTTCATGTCATAGAGGAATCTAAATTAAAAAAAAGACACTCAGCTGATTTTTTATTCTGTTGATATTTCTTTAGGATAAGTGATTAAATCCATTAATCAATAATATTAATAATAATAGTGAGCATCAATAATTCAAAGAATAATCATAAGGAGATTGCTATATGAAGGTTAGGAGAATGAGGATTCTACAGAGAGGAAGCTCTAATGCAGCACTACTGTGGCACTTTCAAGGAACAAGATGAAAGTCATCTATGGAACATTATGATCTACTTGGAGAGTAGTGAGAAGACAGATCATCAAGTAGCCAAAGAAGTGCCAAGTATTTTAAGTTCAGGCCCTTCCTGAAACCCCAAGGAAAAATGAATGTCATAATACTCTTTACAAGATGATCTGAACTTAAAACCTCGTTCAGAACATGGATCGATTCTAATTTTCACTCTATATTGGAGTTGAGTAAATGGTGTGAAAGATTTCTAGCTATATTCTACTTGTTCCTTACCTTTCAGATGCAGCACAAATTTCAATTTTATGCTTTCTTAAAATGTTTTACTGTACAGTAATTATCTTTACATTTTTTTCCATTTATCATTGGAGAAGAAAATTCCACAGTAATGTGCTTTTATGATTTTTGTGAAATCCTTACCAATATTTTTCTTATAATCATATAATATGAATATTGGGAAGAACCTTAGAGTGAACTCTTTAACTTGCTATTTTATAGTATGTGAGGGTTAATAAGTTGCCAAAGGTCAAAGAGTATAACATTAGCTTTAGTTTTATATTTCTTATCTTACAGTGGAGAGTTTTTCTGACCATATCACCTTATTATTTAGCATCATCTGACCATTTTTTTCTTACTTATTTTCTCTACATGATTAAAATTCATTCTTGATAGGCAATGTAGCATATGCCTTTAATCCCAATAACTTGGGAACCTGAAGCAGGAAGATTTCAAGTTTGAGATCAGAGGCAGTTGGCATAACTTAGTAAGAACCTGTCTACAAATAAAAGAAATAGAAAATGGGCTAGGGGCAAACATCACTGGCAGAGCACTTACAAATGACCTAATAATGACCTTTCCATGAGGCCCTAGCTCATCAGTGCCCAACCCTCTCCCAACACCACACAGTGGGTGAATTCTTCCAATCTTCCAATCTTCCAATGCTGCCAGGGTAAAATCAGCCACAGAATTCAACTCACTTTTTGTTGATAGTCTTGTTTCTCTGTACTCGGACCATTTTTGGGTTTGGTTGTCTCATCAAGTTACCAGCACCTCATACAGTGATTTCTTCAACTATCTGACATTTTTAATTGTTCATGGCAAAAGAATTTTTGAACATAAGTATAAATATCCTAAACTTTTTTCTAAAAAATGTGTATTTATTTTTGAGGTGGGACCTGCAATGTTTCCTAGACTTTTCTTGAATTCCTAGTCTCAAGGAATCCTTCCCCCTCAGGCTCCAAAGTACCTGGGACTATAGGCATGTGCCACCATATCTGAAACTTCTTATAATTTAAGGCAATGACTCTTGCACTGATCATATTACAGTTGGAACAGGCAAGAAACAGCAAATATAACAAGTAAATCAAATAGTATGTTTGATAATAAAAATGCTATTAAAAAGAAAAAAGGGAGGTGGGATGCATGGCTCATTGGCAGAGTGGTTGTCAAGCATGTATGAGGCCCTAGTTTTGATCCTCAGCATAAAAATAAATTAATTAAATAAAAAATATAAAGAAAAATAAGGAAGAAGTTTTAAAAATGTATAATAAGCGGATGGGGTGCTGTTGAGGATGCTGTATTAAACATGGTGATAAGAGAGACCATATTGTATATAGTCTAGAAGAACAGTTTAGGTAGATGAAGTTACTAGTCAAGTACCTTATGGCAGGAACCTTTTAAGCAGAGAAACATCTATAACAAAGACCTCAAGGTTAACACCTGCTTAAAGTGGTTAAAGAAAAGCAAGGAAGCCAGTGTGTATGAAGTCAAGGGAGGAGGAAGTGTTGGAAGTACCAGAAGAAGTCCAACAGACCACAGCAGGTGAAGTTGTTGTAAGGCTTCTGCTTTTCACTCTGAGTCAGATGGGCCAGTTGTTGGGTTTTAATCAAAGAAGTGCCCAGATTTGACTCTAGTTTAAAAAATATCCTCTGGTTGCTAAGCTGAAAATAGTCTTAGCAGAACATAAGTTGAAGTAGGAAGAATTCTTGGAGTCTATGGATATGATCCACATGAAGATAATGGCAGCTCAGACTAGGATTTTAAGAGGGTGAATGAAAAAAGTAATATTCTGTATATATTTTGATTGTAAAGTATCTTTTCCCAATATGTTAGGTGTGGGCTGTTATATAAGCAACTCTTCGAATTCATGCTTTTGGCTTGGAAAAGCTATAGATATGTAATATGTTTTGGTCAACACAATCATGACTACATGTTAACATATCTGTCCAATATAAAAGGAAAATTTCAAGTAAGTAGTTGAGTTTGAAATTCTGACATTCAAGTGAGATGTCAAAGGTGGAAATACAAACAAGAGCTTCATCAACATATGTATGGTACTTAAAGCCATAAGAATGCTTGATCTATGTTATAGTTTTGACATAACATATGAAGTGAAACTGCTCCTTTGACATTTGGTGGTTTAAGAGAACATTAGTTAATTTTAAGTGATGATAAAAGAAAAGAATGTTTGATCAACAGCAATTTTTTATACAGTTTTTGTTTATGTTATTGTTGTTGTTAGGTGCCATCGAGTCGGTATCCAACTCATAGTGACCCTCATAGGGTTTTCAATGGCTGACTGTTTTGGGATTGCCTTGGGAGTGGATTGCCAGGCCGTTCTTCCATTTTTGCAGTGCTGGGAATTGAACTCGGGACCTCAGAGACTGCAGTGCAGCGCTCTACCAGCTGAGCTAAATCCCAGCCCCTTTTGTTTATAGCAGAGTCCTAAAACTCAAGGCTAAATGTTTCCCCTTCCCAATTGCCCCATCTCATTACTTCTCTTTTTCTCTTTTCCCTTTTGTTACCATAATGTTTATCTACCAACACTAAACTTGTGGCAGACAAACAAACATGTCCTCCATGTATCTGTCAGCTTATTGTGCTATCGAGACTTGCATGTTGCTGTGATACTGAAAGCTATGCCATGGGCATTTCAGATACCAGCAGAGCCACTTATGGTGAACAGGTTTTATTTGAGCTTCCAAATGAAGACAGACTAGGGAAAAGGACCCAGAAGCCCACTCCAAAACAATTAGCCATTGAAAACCCTATGAATAGCAGAGAAGCACTGTCAAATATAGTGCTGGAAAATGAGCCTTCCAGGCTGGAAGGCATTCAAGTAACAACTGGAGAAGAGTTGACCTTAATGATGAAAATGGAATAAAGACCCTGGTACCTCTTTTTGCTGATGTGGCACAATTAAAAATGAGAAGAAACGTAGGGGCTACAATGGCTCAAACATATAAAGACTATGTGCATGGCACCATGTTGGATAGTGTTTCATGCTGTATATATGATCATTATGCATCAGCTCCAACTCAATAGCACACAACAACAATGACAACAACATACAAATGGATGCCTTCTGTTACAAACCAGGAAATCCATGCCTCACCTATATAGGACCTATACTTTTACAGGATTTCCTTTAAAGAATTTGACTTTTAGGTAAATCTAAACTTCTCTTGCCAAAGTCCATTGTTGCTTTTGCCGTGTCCTGCATGGTGGAGTTGAGGGACTGACGAGAAAGAAAGTGGGACACAGGGGATCTTATAAGAGAGGGTAAGATGTTTATTAACTTCATGCTGCAGTTTTATACACTTTGTTCTCACCTAAAAAGAACTTTCCAAGCACTCTGAGATATTTGTTTAAAGAGAACTTAGTTTCTGTCCACAGCTTATCAAAGTACTTGAAATAGAGAAACAAAGCCTTCTTCTCAGCATTCCCTTGCCTCCCAAGGACACATAGCACAGGTGTCTCCTGAAGCTTAATAAACAGATAGGGAAGTCAGCACAGAGTTCACTGCAGTTATTGGCCTTATCATGAGAACAATAAGCCTTGGAAACAACTTTTCATTCCCTTGGACTGCAGCTTTCTGGGCCTCCATCAAGCACTTCAAGTTACACAGGAAAAGCCTCACCAGCAGGCCCTGGCTGGCCTTCCATAGTCCATCAACAGTAATATGTCCAAAGACGACATCATGTGGATTCACCTGTCCTCAGACTGTAGGACAAGGGTCTTGACTATATTAAAATATAGATGTAGACTCATTGTCTGCTCTCTCAGAGACTGGCTTCCTTTTCCAGTGAGGGAACGTGTTTGTGCATCATACTCTTTGGCTCCCAAGGGTCTTGAAAAACCCAGTAAAGTAGATGATGGAGTCGTACCATATAGTATCCTCTCCCAGAAACATCACAACTCATCATAAGTTCTTCAAATGAATGGATCTGCCTCTCAATGTAGACATTTCTGCCAAGCTTGTCTTGATGCAAGGGTGTAGTGAAAGCAGGGATGCTTTGGAGAGATGGTATAGTTTTGTGCTGTGGCTAGGGAAGTCTTAGGAACCTTGGACCAGCCTAATTTCATTGGTGGGAATACTCTCCAGGAACTCTATATTTAGAGTATTAGGAACCACACTCAGTATGGAGTCCATCAGATCATCAGCTCACTCTTGAGGAACCTATGTGAAGAAAATATTTCAAATGGCCTGGATAACTTACCTCTTTTCTTTAAATGCAAATAGATGACTTCCTGGCTTATATTAAAGTATGTATTTCATATTTTCACCTTTAATTCAGTTGTAAGGTGGATCATGTAAAGTCATCAAAGCATGTAAATAATCCTTTATTGAGATTTGTCAATTGTTTCCATCATAGTGCTTTTTAAATGTGGATAGTTTATGTAGGAAATCGATTCTGTGTGTGGAATACTATACAAGTTTATTCCAGAAGCTGAGTGAGATAAAGCAATAAGGACTATGTTTGAGTGGGGAAGAAGGTTGTGAAAAATAGGAAAAGTTTTAAATTTGTTTCATGAAAACTTTATGGAAGGAACTCTCTGTTTTTTAGAGAGAAAAACCTCTGATGTTAGCTCTTTTATCATAGCTTCTATTTTGAAATAATATAAGTTGAATATTCTTCTTTGTATGGCATTGGATCTTTATAGTAATTTCCACAAATGTTTGAAGATACCCAAGGCAGGGCTTCAGCCTCAAGAACTCCAAGAAAATCATAACTGACAGTCCAGACACAAAGGATACACATTAAGTTACCTAGCTAAAATAGACTAAGGGCAAAAGTGAGTATTAAGACCAACTAGGTAAATTCCAATTCACTTTGAGTTGCAGGTGTGGAAAATATTCTGTTCCTGTTGTTCTTACTATTAGGTGCTGTTGAGTCATGTCTGACTCACAGTGACCCTATGTGCAATGGAATGAAACACTCCCGACACTGTGCCATGCCCAGCATTATGTCAGTGCTTCTCTGCTATTCATAGGATTTTCAGTGGCAGGTTGTTTTGGGACTGGATTGCCAGGTCCTTCTCCCTAGCTTGCAGTACCTGGTATCCCTAGGTGGTCTCACATCCAAGGACTAACCAGGTTGACTGTGCTTCACTTTCAAGATCAGGCAAGATTGGATACCAGGGTGCTATGGTTGAAGGCTTTCTGTTCTTATAATTTTTTATATCTCATCAAGTTCAGCTGGCCAAGATGCATGAAAGTCTTGGAGACCCGTTAGGGGCTTAGAGAAATGATAGCTGTGTCATGGATGCAAATCCTGCTTCATCACTTACCTGGTATGTGAATTTAAGCAACAACCTTAAGCCATTTAATGTTCAGTTCCCATCTTATAAAAGGCAACTAGTAATTCATGATAATTTCTCCCATTTATAATATCATCTATTTTTAAATCAAAATAAGGAGAAAAAATAAGAAAAATGGAAAGAAATTATTGAATACCAGTCTTGTAGGTGTGTATAAGTATGTATGTGTGTATATATATACACATATATACATACACGTGTATGTATGTATGTATCTATCTAGCTATTTTCTATCACTTTCAAAGAAAAGTGCTTTTCCACTAACAGGTGAGATTTATACCTTAGGAGATATTATAGAGGGGAAAGAATACATTACAAAATTACTTCCCTATTTTGGAGATCACATGACCACCCTGCACACCTCTTAGGCATGCTATTGCCTGCTAGGTAGCTTCAATGAAGATAAAGTGAATTGAATGTGGCAGTACACACCTGTAATCCTAAACTCAAAAAGTGGAAGAAGGAGGACCACAAGTTTGAGGCCAGAGGGAGCCTGTGTAACTGAGTGAGACCCTGTCTCAAAGTAAAAGAAATAAAAAAAAATGGGCTGGGGGTATAGCCCAGTGATAGTGTACTTGAAAAGTATGTGTGAGGCCCTGTGTTCAACACCCAAGAACAACCAAAAAAATAAAGAAAGAAAGAAGTACAGATTTGGGATGACAGACTCAATAGTGTGTGTGTGTGTGTGTGTGTACATGAATCTCTCTCTCTCTCTCTCTCTCTCTCTCTCTCTCTCTCTATATATATATATATATATATATATATATATATATATATATGGATTTACTAGATTACTTTACATAATGGAGCAAGACAGTATCTGTAGAGAAATTGGTAGCCACTCAATCCATGAACTGGAATCCTCTCAGTCCTCAATGTTGAGATGTGGATGTACCTTGAAAATTCCCATACTGAATCCATGTGGAATCTGAAGGAACTGTTGTTTGTCCACAGGGAGTAGCAATTCAAAAGAGGGAGAGAGAGACACACTGCTCTGAAAGAGTTTCTAATGCTTTCCCACACATGTGCCATCTTCCTTTCTCCTCCTCACTTCTTCCCTACACAACACTGCCCATGGATAACACTAGCTCATCTTCAGGGTGGACCTTTTGCTCAGTTAGACCTGGACCTGTGAGTCCTCTCTGAAAATGCCCTCATGGATAAGTACAGAGAGCTGTTATTCACTAATCCAAAGACTCTCAAACTAATCAATCTGATAATGAAAGCTAGCCATAACAAAAGTAAAGAATCCCTGGCTTACTAAATATAGTGACGAGAATAAGACCACTTAGTGCTTCACAACAGTTGACTGCCTAAGAGCTAAACATATTGAAATAACTTGATGGTTCTTTCACAAAAAGAGCATAGAAAATAATATAGAAAGTTAAAACAGTAACTCTTGGGAACATTTTTTGCAAAATTCCAATCATCAAACTAGTGAATAAAATGATTAGATAGATATCTTTTAGTGTTTAGTTTTTCCTCTGTCACATATGGTGTCTGATTTTCTCATAGAATATTATAACCAAAATTCACAATTGGAGATTGGAATTTACAATACTAAAAACTTGTCTGAATTTCAGTGTATGATGAATACATATGAATCTGTATTGATGGTCACAATCTGGTCAAAATAGTGTTTTATTTTACAGTGCTTCAAATCTTGGCTTCACAGACTTATAAAGTAGTTGAACCAATGATGAGATCCTTACTTCTCAAAATAATTATTAGAGATAAATGAATTAATATAACGATAAGAACCTCTGTGTGAAAAGAAAGGGCATTAAGAAGCTTCTTTTGGTGTGAGGCAGACAGATGATGGAGAAGTTAGGAAAAGGAACTGACAATATGCCCTTGTGTATTTACACCAACTTATGCAATTAGTCTGCAACAGTTCGCATACTTGATTCAAATGATGTTTTAGAGTCTAACCATAATCTCTCATAGATTTACCTAATTGACAGCTAGAACAGCTAACCTATTTTCTTCCATATCTGCTTTGAGGAAGAAATCTAGTATCATATACTAAGTAATTTAAGGCCAGCATGAAATATTTAAAAAGAAGAAAAAGATTATTTAGTGTTTTCTTCTACTATATTCAATTATTAGATATTTTATTACTGTTGATGTGCTAGAGTAAATTAATTAAATACTTTCATTCCAGAAGACAACAGTCTGAGACTAACATAACTTGATGACAGGAATGATATCAAGCTGTGTTGAAATTTGAATAATTTGTTCAAATAGAATTATTTTCATAAATCAATAAGTAAATTGAAATGTAACTGTCCTCTGAAATCTCTCTTTCTTCTTGTTCCCCCATGGATCCCCCACTTCTTCCCAGATGTTCTTAGTTTCTATCTTCCTATTCATCAGGAAGGCTGGGGTTTAGCTCAGTTCATAGAGTGCTGCTCTTTGCTCTTGGAAGCCCTGGGTTTGATCACTAGCACTACAAAACAGAAGAAGGATGTGACAATACTCTCCCAAAGCAATCCTGAAAAAACAATCAGCTATTGAAGTTTCTATGAGGGTCACTAGGATTCAGAGCTAACTTGATGGCACCTAACAACAGTTCAGCAAGAAAAATGCATTGACTACACCTGCTGGTTTAGTATTGACTTCATGGGTAACATGGTCTCACAAGAGTATCCTTTTTTTATCCTTTCAGAAGAAATGGTCACTACTAACTCCCTTATGGAATTTGCTTCCTCTTTCTTTCCCATTGCTGACAGGCAGGAAGTGGCTGACTGACTCACAAAGAGTATATTCAAAGGCAGATATGGACCAATCAGATTGGACACCCTGAAATTTAAGAAGTACCTCAAATTTTGTAGAAGATGATAATTTACCCACCAAATGATGGAGCCATGTGATACAGATACAGGGACACCTACTAATGATGTACTGTAATTTCCCTGCTCTTTGCTTTTTCTGGGTCTTCATTGTTTCCATCAGTCACTGATAAGAGTACCCCAAATATATATTTTTTGATGTGAAGTACTTACTTTAAGCTTCTTTTTATAATCTTTATGGTAATTTTTTCTTTCCTTCACTAAGATTTTTCAAAGTATAGAATGTATGACAAACATTTAGATAGGAATTGTATCATTTTATTCATTTTTCTTTGATTATTTCCTTCAAAGTAAGCATAAAATTAAACTTTTTCATTTACCCAAGAGGATACTAAGTTGCAAACTAAGAATCCACAAGTGCTATGAAAGTGTGAAAATTATTTCCTCACCCTCATGTAAATACCTTATTTCATTGCATTACCTCCCAACATACAGCATTCATCAAAAGAGTTTGTCTAAGACCATTTGACTTTTTTACTATTAACATTAATTTCTTAAAAAGTTTGATGTTTTATTTTTCATCAGAAAGCCCAACCAATCTGTTCCATACTTTTCTCATGGCATTTTTCATATCCTTGTTCCTGAAAGTATATATCAAAGGATTGAACATGGGAGTTAGGATGGTGCAAAATATGGCCGCAATTTTATCAAAGGAGAAGGAAGATGGAGGTCGTGCATACATAAATATGCATGGGACAAAGAACAAAATCACAACAGCAATGTGGGATCCACAAGTAGAGAGAGCTTTCCGCCGCCCTTCAGAACTGTGAGTTCGCAGAGAGAACAAGATGACACCATAGGAGACAAGCAGCAAGGAGAAGATTATAATGCAGATAGACCCACTGTTAGCAATCACCAGAAAGCGAAGGATGTGAGTGTCAATGCAGGCAAGCTTCAGTAATGGGTACAAATCACACATGATGTGATCAATGACATTGGAGCCACAGAATGGCAGCTGGAAAGTGAAGAGAATTTGTATGATGGAATGCAAGAAGCCCCCTGTCCAGGCTACCCCAATCAGAATGCCACAGAAGCTCTGGTTCATGATGGAAGAGTAGTGCAAGGGCTTACAAATGGCCACATAACGGTCATAGGCCATGGCCGTCAGGACAATCACCTCTGCGCCAGCAAGGAAGTGTTCAGTAAATATCTGTATCATGCAGCCTTCAAAAGAGATGGTCTTCTTCTCAAAGACAGAGTCTGCAATTGCCTTTGGGGCAATGACAGAGGAGAAGCACGCATCCAAGAAAGACAGGAATGCCAAAAAGAAGTACATGGGAGAACTGAGAAGTGCAGGGCTGCAGACAATGGTCACTACAATTAACATGTTGCCCCCAATAGTTGCAATGTAGACAAATAAAAATACAACAAATAGTATTTTCTGAACATCTGGGTTCTGTGAAAGCCCCAGGAGCACAAACTCAGTTACAATGCTTTGGTTTTGCATGACTCCAAGAAAAAACTTGAAAGCTAAAATGGGGAACATGTGGAATCTGAAATTTAAGAAAGAAAAATTTGCTTTTTACATTATTACACTTTACATTATTATAGTCATCAACAGTTTGATGCACTCATAAGCAAAATTATCACAAGTGCTTCTGTTGTTATTGAGAACCCAAAATTGGAAAATTAGTTTAGAACTTTGATGATGGATAGTATGGTATCCTTGTGGTTTACAAACACAAAGTTTAAGGTATTAAAGGGTAACTGTTGTAAATACTATGTGTACTTGTGCATTGAAACCTAGATGGAAAAGGCAGTAGTGAAAAAATAGTAAAATATGAATAAAATGTAGTGTTCAGTTAAGAGATTACCCATGCTCATTACACAGTTTTGATCAAACACCCATGATAATGACAGATGATACACAAATCAGAGTATTATAAAGTAATAGCGCATTCTCTGTGAAGAAATACTAATAAAAGAAAGATATAGAAAGTGGTGGATTTTACTAGACATTAAATGAGAAAGCTAAGAAAACTTACAAAGATTCTGCCCATTTGTACAACTATTTTAAATATAATTTTAATATGTAAAGGGAGATCATTTCAGTGTATATCTTGATATAAGTATATTGAAATGTAAACATTAAGTTTAAAGTCAACAATGCCATATTTTCAATCACCTAAATAGTTTCAGAAAATAAAGGTGCAGATATTTTTTTATCTACATAGCATAATAAATTGACATGGATGAATTAACACAATAATATAACACAGAATCTTACATAAAATACTTTAAACTTGTAACCTTACTATAAATGACTATACCTTGGGCCCAGCCCTCTAAATCCTGTAGGCAGTTACTTTAATATCAACTTTAAACTTACACAGGTATCAGCTACTTTGTTCATATTTCTCCTAGACCATTCCAGTGTCTTTTGCTTTTTGATGGGCAGACCTTAAATATGTTGGGCCCCCATGCAACATGCCCTATGCAAGCCGGACCATCTCTTAGGGGCAGTGACCTTGGTAAGTTTGTTCCTGGGTCCCACTGTACACCTTGCCTAATATTTCCTTCCTTTGGTTTTTGCAAGAAAACAAATTATAGCACCCATAATTCTGAAAATAACAATTTCTGCTTCAAATTTGAAGCATATGTATTATTCAAAACAATTACAGGAATTAGTAGTACCATTGTTATAAGAAGTATTTTGTGACTATATTTCATAATATGAAGTTTGGATGTATTTACATATACATATAGCTCTGTTGGTAGAGTACTTGCTCTGCACATGAGTAGGCCCTGGGTTAAATCCCCAGCACTGCTAAAATGGGAGAAGGTCCTGGTAGTTCATTTGTGAAACAATCCCAAGACAATCAGCCAATGAAAACACTATGAATAGCAGAGGACCAACATAGTGCCAGGCATGGTGCAGTGTGGGGGAGTGTTTCATTCTGTTATAAATATGCCCACTATGGGTTGGACCTGACTTGACGGCACCCAACAACAACAACAACATATATGAATATCAGCTACATCAGCATATACTTTTCTAAATAAATAAAGGTGTTATACACTAAAAGTATAAATTAAAACCTATTCTTATTAAGCTCCCTATTATGCTTCTTAAACCCATAGAATATTTTACTTGAGATTATTAATTACTTAGAAAATAAAATATTTTTCCCATCTGTTCATCTAAGCATATTTCTCTCCCTGACAACCTGCAAATATGTTTGCTTCATATTTCAGATCTTTTTATGTCTTTTCAATGTTTCTCTACTGATTTCCCTAATTGTTTCAATTTTAATATTCTTATTATTTTTGAAATTAAAATAAATTTAAAATTATCCTTTCCTTTCCACCTTTGTTCTTCCTGATGGATGCATGAACTTTCTTTCTTTTTTTTTCCTGCTGTCTTAACGATTTAGCTCATTTTAAGGGACAAAATCACAATAAGAAGCACTTAAGTAGTTCAGAATATGCAACATCAGCCATTTAATTCTTTGAACAATTTTGGGGCAGGAAAAAACTAATGCTATATATAACATCAAATGCTTACAGGGGAAATTAAGTTAACACAGTTAAAAATCAATAGACTCCATTCTAGCTGGATGAGGTGGCTTAGGCCTGTAATCCCAGCAACTCAGGACCAGGAGACAGTAGGATCACCTACTGTCCAACTTCCAAGCTAGAGGCAGCGTGTGTAACTTCTCCAGATGCTGACTCAAAATAAAGAAAAAAAAATTGTGCTGAAGGTGCAGCCCTGTGGTAGAGTACCTGCAAAGTATATGCAAACTCTAGGTTCAATCCGCAAGTATCAGAAGAAAAGACCCCTCTTTGTGATACATCACTCTTTCTTTTGTTTAATATCCTTTCACTATGGACATTTGTTAAGGGGTGATTGTGGAAATAGTATAGTTTATATTCTATCAATACATGTATACAACAGATAAGTATTTTAATTTGAAATGCTGCTACATCAGTATTCTTCATATACTTTATTTTAAAATATAAAACAACAGGACAGAGACAGTGTTAGAGGATGTATTCAGTGAGAATATATGGGAAAGAATAAATAAAGTGCTATTTTATACCTAGGACTAAAATATGCATTAGTTGTATTTCTAACTTGAAGTTGATAACTTTTTTTTTTTTTTTTTTTTTTGGGTACTGAACCCAGGGCCCCAGGGCCTCACACTTGCATGCTCTACAAGTACTGGACCACTGAGCTGCACCCCCAGCCCATTTTTTTACTTTTTGATACAGGGTCTCACTAAATTATGCAGACTGCCTCTGGTCTCGAACTTGCAATCCTCCTGCCTCCACCTCCCAAGCCACTGGGATTACAAGCATGGGCCACCGTGCCTGGCTAAGATGATAACTCTTTACCTAGTTTTAATAATACTAGACTTGAGGTAATAGGTAATTCTAACTATAAATTACAAAAAAAAGATTTACATTCTTTTACAATAATTGCTGCCCATTGAGCACTTTTTACATGTCATGTGCTATCCTATGGGTTCCACATGTTCTTTTGTTTCCGTATACTTTGAAGTGGGTAACATTTTGCTCTGCTTCACAATGAGTTGTCTGAGAGGCAGCAAGTTTATGAACTCAAGTGCACAGTTACTGTTGACTGCCCTTTGTTTTGCATAAACATGATACTCTAAGCATAAAACCCACACATTTAAAGACAATCTCACAACTTGAAATCTCTGAAAATGAAAAATATGAATTATAAGTCTCACCATTTGGCCATTACTTTAAAATTCTTTAAACATCTCCAGGGTCTCTGCAGGAAAATGTCCATTCTATGGTGGCAAAAATGTGCTCCCTGTATCTAACTTTTTCTTCTACAATGAAGAGAAAGAGGAAGAGCATCTCTGGTATTCGAGGTAGAGAAGGCTCCCACTGCTTCTCAAGAGCTTCTCCAATAAAGTCTCTGGATAAGAAAAGTTTCCTCCTTGATTTCCAGCTGGAATTTAAAGACATTTCTGTGAGAGATCCTGGACCTGTAGAATTATTTCCCCCTAGGGTGTAGAAATTTTCCATCCATGTGACTTCCTGAGACAAAGTTTTTCATGGTTTGATTTTCTTCAGAGTTTGAAAACTTTTATGTCCCTGGGTGATTAGAGTGCTTTGGTTGTCTGCATTTGCTCTTGGTATTCTTTAAAACTTCTCTTGTCTATGAAGATGCTTTCAATTTCCTTTAACTAAAGGATTAAAAGTATTCTGTATTCATGGATGTTATATATTGCCTTTATGCTGAATTGAGTCAAAATGCCTGTGTACTTACTAAATATAAAAACTTAGTTCTGGATAAGGCTCCATCAATCCAGAGGAACAATATTTGTTGTCTTGACACTAGTGTAGCAATGAGTGCTTTATAAAGCACAAGATATTTCATGTATAAATATGTCCATATTTGTATAGTAAATCAAAATGTTATTTTTCTCTTAGTCTCTAATCTTGATATTCTATGATTCTAAAACTAAAAATACAGTTAGTAGAGATTAACTAAACTTTTCTTTTCATTTGCAAATAAGGCATGGTAGGTCTGCTTGCTCCATTAGATCACAGCATTGACACTGAAGCTTGAGGGAAAACATGGACTTAGCACATTGGTTCCCTTTAGGGAGGAATCATACCAAGAAATTTGTGGCTTTACACATTATTAAATAGCTTACCTTACCTGTGATTATATCTATTCATATTCCATAGAAAAGTGTAGAACTGAAGTGATTTATCAGAAAAACCAAGGTCCAGAAGCACCATCACTTCAGTCATCTATGAAATTTAAGGTGACATTAATTATTTTAATTGAAGTTTTTGATGTGAGTGTTGATATAAAAGAATTAATTGAAGTGAACCACCTGTTCTGAAAGAAGGTGATGTTTTGAAAATGTATCTCAATAGCAAAAGGTCAGGAGTTTACTCTGGAACCCTGGCTCTCACTGCTAACCTCACTTACCATTTTAAACTATATTCCATAAAGTACAGTAAGAAATGGTTTGCTTAATATTTTAGTGTATTTTTTCTGATACAGGAAGATATTGAGATAACATGGAAATAAGATTTTCGTTATGAAGTAGAGAAGAAATGAAAGAGACACAGAAAAACATGCGCAATGAAGGCTTATATATGTATGTGTGTATATATGTGTGTATGTGTGTAGATATCTTATTTTCCCATATATTGTCCAATATTCTATTTTTCACCAACTTAAAATTCCATCTTCACTCTTTATTAAAATGTAGAATTTATACTATTTTTCCCAAGTCTGGGACCAATTTGAGGGAAAATTTTCTTGTTCCTTAGAGTTATTTTTATTAAGACTATGGCAAAAGTTTTTGGAATCCAAAGTTTAAGGAAATATTCTAATATCTAATAGACCTAGTCCCCCATCTCTGTGCCTCTCTCAGTGTTTTAGTACCAATGTTACTATTCAGATATAGGAATATATCCAAATGAATTGCAAAATTGGGTCATTGGTTTCTATGAAAAATGACTTGGTTATGGAAGCTATTAATTATTCACATAATTATTACTTCTAAAAGTAGAGCTTCCTTTTGGTTTTAAAGAGTCATATATATGTACGTATATGTATATATGTATACATATAAACA
>VMDO01023301.1:0-31851 GCA_007922755.1 Pedetes capensis | reverse complement strand
AAGTACACAATAGTGTTTGACAGAATTGTTCTCAAAGACATAAGCCAAGTAAATGATGGCAGTAATAGTTCAAGTGTCTGCATTTTGGTAATGCAGATACTTGGGCTCTTTTTCCCAAATAACTGAGCATTTGCATTATATTTCTTCTCTTCCCCAAATCCTTGACTGTCAACAGATAAGGCACAGACCACATGACATTCCCCACCCTCTCTGTGAGGGGTCACTATTTTAGTCCAATTTTAAGTGTCCTCAAAGACTTGAGAGTCTCAACCATGTTTAAAAGTCCAAGTCCAAAATCTCCACTGAGGCTCAAGGCAAACTTAGCTGTGAGCCCCTGCAAAACAAAATAAGGTAACATACTTCCAACATATAGTGGCACAGAGCAAGCATTCCCATTCCAAAAGAGAGAAATGGGGGAAAAGAAAAGGAAATATTGGTCCATAGCAAGACAAGTATTCTACTAGACAGACAAAATACTTCATGTCTGGCATCTGGCACATGTGCCATCTGGCATCATCTAGGCTTGAACAGGGTTGGTCAGCTCTGCCTCGGTGGCCCTCTTTGACTGACTCTACTCAGGGTCAGCAGCTTCCATGGGTGGGCAGACATTTTACCTTGCTAGCATCTTCAACATCATGGGGTCTCCATTGCTACTTAGGCTCCACCATCAAAGCTTCATGCACCAGCCCTTCAGGGGCTCTCCACAGGACATCTAGCCCTGGTACACACTGCCTGGCCTCACAGGCTATTTTCTGGAACCTTGGTGGCAGACTGCATAATCCTTAACTCTTGTATTCTGCATGCCTATAAAATCAGCATCACATGGATGACACCAAGAACAGATGTCAGGGTTATTATTTGAGCAAAAAATTTTTTCGTTAGGCTTAATTTTTTAATTTTGGTGTTATGAGGTGTCCATGACCTTTGAAGGGGCAGGGCTGGAGTGTTATGGTATAGACCTAAATGTCCTCCAAAGGTCATGCGTTTGAATTTTGGGTCCCCTGCTGGTAGTGCTGCCCTGGGAGGTTATGGAACTTTGGGAGGCTGGTTCTAGCTTAGTGGAAGTGAGTCACTGGGAAGCAAGTCTTTGGAAATTTTTACCTAGACCAGGGTTCCGGTTGCTCTCTATTCTCTGCTTCTGTTTTTCCATGCTGTGAAGTCATCTCTCATGTGCCCTTCTACTTCCTGATGCCATACCTGCCCCACCACTATTATGAACTATGATTCTTTACCCATGAGCCCCTAATAAATATTTCCTCCCGTAAGTTTGTTTCAGTTGATTTCTCTGTCACAGTCACATACCTGCTAACTAATATAATTATCAGGCAGGGCAGTATTTTGGGGATTTTTCCAATTAAGAATGAGTTAACTAGCAACTCAAATTAACAGAGTTTACTTTAGATTTTAAAATTTACAATTTTCTGACAGGGACACTCCTACACAAGTAACCTGTCTTCCTCCACTTGTTTCTTCAGATGTTTTCAAGTGATTCATTTAATACATGACCTTGTGCTATTTTTATTTAACCAGAACCCAAAGAAAATTGTGTAAAATCAGCTATGGCACAAGTTCAGAAAAATAAATTTTATTCAAAGCCCAGGTCTGGCATTCTGAAAGGTAAATTTCATGGTGTTTTGACAAACAGGATAATCTAGACCTGGTGCCTCATGTTGCATAATGACATTCTAAGGGGAGAAAATGAGGAAAATAGGCAAGAAAGTAGTATTTCTTCTTAGCAAACCAACTTGAATATTAGAAGCTTAAGAGGGACCATCAAGAATGGGATCCATGAAAGACTCAGGAAATGGCAGAGGTAGGGAGTCCACTATGGCCTCAAAAAGGGTAGCCAGTGAAACATGAGTTTCACAATCTTGGAAATGTATTCCTTAAACATAATACAAAAACTTCAAAGAGACCCATGTAAAAAGATACAAATATTACTGGTCCAGGAGATCCAGTATCTAACTAATAAAAGATCTTATGACTATAAAAGATGATAGAGGGATAACCATGGCCATTGGTTTTGAACTTAGAATTCTATAACAAGTAGCAATTAAATGTGAGGTACAAATAAAAATATTTTCAAGTGGTCAATAGTTCAGAACCTTGGCTTCAAACACACCTTTCTTAACAGCTTACTTAATGATTTCTCCAACGAAATAAGGAGAATATAGAAGAACTTGCTTGACAACCTTGATAATGTAAAAGCAAAAGTACACTCAACAGGGGAAAGAATGTGAAAGAGAGAGAAGGGAAGAACAGAAGTGAAAAATTAATACTGGCTGACACAGTGGCACACGCCTGTAATCCCAACAATTTGGGAGGCAAAGGCAGGAGGATCTCAAGTTTGAGACCAGAGGCAGTCTGTGTAATTTAGTGAGACCCTGTCTCACAAAGTAAAAAAATGGGCTGAGGGTGCAGCTCAGTGGTAGAGCACTTGCAAAGCATGCAAGCGCAAGGCCTTGGGTTCAACCCCCAGTACCACAAAAAAAAAGAAAGGAAGAAAGGGAAAGAAAAAAGAAAAATTAATGCCTTTGTCAAGGACATAGTCTTGACAAAGCATCAGATAGAGGGTGATGTACAGTGACTGAAGTTACAGGGGTAACTAATAGAAAACTAATAGTGATGTTAAGTTTTGACAGCCTGCAGCCGTAGCACTGTGACGTTTGATCCCATCAGATCTCAGAAGCTAGGCAGGGTCGGACCTGGTTAGTACTTGGATGGGAGACCACCTGGGAATATCAAGTGCTATAGGCTTGGGAGAAGGACCTGGAAACCTATTCCCCCAAATCAATTTGCCATTGAAAACCCTATGAATAGTAGAGAAGTACTGACAATACTGTTTCACCTGTTACACATAGGGTCACTATGAGTCAGGCACTAACAACAAGAAGTTTTGACAAAAGAAAGATGGGGATAAATAAGTTATCAGAACATATAATCCAAGAAAAAAATAATGGCTATTAAGACAGTATATATAGACATGAAAACAGGTAGATGAATCAAAAACAGATATGAAGAGGGCAGAGGATGTAGAAATGAAAATACAAAAGGTTGTTGATCCTCATCAGAAATCCATCTGTATGTTTTAAAGCATTTTTATTTTTCTACATCAAAATGTTTTTCATTTAAATAAAAAGGAGTAAAGCTACACTTTATGGTATCTCTGTCCTCTTCTCCAGTTACTGGCAGATTCTAGGTTTAGTGACCCATCTATTAAGAATCTGAATATTTTGGGTTCCTCCTCTTTTCTCCTAAGTACACCAGGGAATTGACTCATCCTTGTGTGCCTGCATATTCTTGGGAGTCAGTGGGATATGATCTTTGCAGTACTCTTGGTTTGTCAATCTTTGCACTCTTCTAACAAAATTCTTTCCCAGCTAACACTTAACTACTCTAATTTTCCAGTTGATCTAATGTGCTTAATGTGAGTTATGTAAATTATTCAAATTAATGATAGAATGTTGATGGTCTGATTTCACTTTTAAAACCAGCTAATTTTCTCTTCTTGGAAAATTCGTTTTGGGTAGTAATTATTACTGGCTGACATATTTAAGCTCCAGGGTGACTATAAAGATATTTTCAATTTAATAGTTTTGAAATGTCATTATTCTAAGCTGATGAATTTCTACTTGTTAGGAGAAAATCTCCCAGAATTAATGTACTTATTTGTACAACCTTAATATAAGCTTGAGGCCCCAGTTATACAAATCTTGACTATAAATCAAATCATTCTGGATAAAAACTAAAACAAACACCCACCCTAACATGAACAAATTAGTATCTGAATTCTGAATAAATATAGACATAAGCAGCCTAGGGACAATTTTACTAAGAGCTTCTGAAATGTTTTCCATAGATCCTGTAAAAACACAAACACTTTATATCCAATTTACTTGAAAGGATTTATGGAAAGCTCCAATCGTAACTTTCTTGGAATATCATGTCTCCCACTCCCTGTAGTTCAGTAACAGTAAATTGATCCCGATCGAAGCAAGATGGTGGACAGATAGCACACGCCTTCTGTCCCAGAGTAGAGGGAAGCCTTGATTAAGGGTTTGGAGCTCACATCGACTAGATAGAAAAAGTGATAGTTTAGACTGGGAGACAGTGGAAGAAACTGGATGAACACTGAAAGTGCAGATCTGGTTCTGGAGGACCTACACAGAGGACAGCAGCTGGGTCGCCATTTCGCCATTTACCATTACACAGACAGCGGATAGAATCCCGGAGACTCAGAGGGGACTTCACACACACATCCATGGAGGCAGGACCAAACATGGATTGCAACCTTGGCATCACACTGTCACCCTGCCCACGGGACAAAAACTACAAGTTCCAGGTGAGTCAGTTTGCGGTGCCACACAGAATCACTACCCCTAGTGGTGCATGCTGCGCAGCTGGAGATGCTGGGCTGATGTAGGACCCTCACACAAGAAAATAGGGATCAGATCCATGAGAGTTGATACGTGAGGGTGCGGGGAGTGATTGCAGAGGGACCTGGGAAACCGGTATCAGCGGTGCACAACCAGAGCCGCGGTTCTGGCTCCCTCCCTCCTGTTGTGGTTGGACAATTGTGCGGATGCAATTTTCACAGACATACTGGTACACATACACCCAGATCCCAGACACACCAGAGGTGAGTCTAAGTCATCCCACTGCACTGTGGAGTAGGCTGGGGTCTGAAGAGGTGACTGAGTCCCATGCAGGCAGAGGGCGCCTTTTCGGCAAACAGAGCGTAGCAGCACAATTAGTCCCTGAGCAGTTTCAAGCGTGATCTCCGTGCACGGTCAGGCCTGTTGCAGATTCCCTGCTGGGGCAGTTCAGTATCATCCCACCCACTGCAGGGGGAGAACTGAGAAGCCCACAAGGGGATCTGGACCTCCCAAGTAGACTCCCAAATGAACAGAAACCCCTGAAATAAAAATCCACGATAGCAGCCATATTCCCTCCATGTTTTAGGCTTTGGGGAAGAAATTTCCAACTTGGGGATTGGCGCCCGAACTATGTGGGACAGGGAGATCTCCAGGGAGGCCCTCACAGATTCCACTGCCTCTCTAACAATACAATAGACATGGAATATTTCATGGAACAGACTCTATGGGCACTCAGTGTCCCACTTAAACCCGGGATATTGTGGGGCTGCCTGCCATATCCACTCGATAGAGGGAACCTGTGCAGAAACCCTGCTGCCTAACACAGCCTGCTTCCACAGATTGTGTGAAAACACTGCCACCCTGTGTTCTGTAGTGTTCACTTCATCCTGCTGTGTTCACTTCATCCTGTGGGAGTGTGTCTCCACAGTTCAGATTCCACTTATGAGAACATACAAGGGTTTTTTTGTTTTGCTTTGTATTTTTGTGGTACTGGGGTTTGAACCCAGGGTCTCATGCCTGCATGCTTTGTAAGTGCTGGACTACTTTGCTGTGCCCCCAGCCCACATTTTTCACTTTTTTGAGATAGGGTCTCGCTAAATTATGCAGTCTGTCTCTGATCTCAAGCTTGAGATCCTCCTGCCCCTACCTCCCGAGCTGCTAGGATTACAGGCGTGCACCAGCGCACCTGGCTAAAAGTGTTTTTATGTCTGTGTGTGACAGCGTGTATGCGAAAATTTTTTTCTATTTTTCTTCTTTCTATCTTTCTTCTTTTATTCTCTTCCCTTTTTCTATTCTCCTTCTCTTTTCTTATGCTTTATATGTGTTTTTGTTTTAGTTAATTGTTTTATCCTTAAATTTCAGTCTTAATTTTAATTTTGACAGTAATTCTATTAGTCTCTGTCCTCCACCTCTTCTTTCCCCCTCTTCTATCACCAGATCCTCCCCTTTCTCACCCCACAGAAGAGAAACAGCATCTATTGCCTCCTTAGCCCCTAGCCCCTCTGGAGTAGGGCTGGTCAACTAGAGTAAGAGCCCCACAGACTAAACAGCTGAGGCACTACACAGCTAACAAGCTCAAATAAGCACCAGAGATTTAGCAACACACAATCTCAAAGGAATAACAGAGGGAGAAGTTCTACACACTCAGTAGAGACAAGTTCTATTTTGCAGACCATATTATGGGCAAACAAATTAAACCAACAAGAAACACAAAGGGGCAAGATGGATCTGAAGACCCACAGACCAAAGCCCCCAACAAATTCCTCCAATGAATCTCAACTCTTAGAGATCTCTGAATTAGAATTCAGAGTTATGGTTATAAACATGCTAAGAGAAATTAAACTGAATACCACCAGCACCCTTGAAATCCTTGAAAAGAAGGTATCTCACCTGGAGTCCGTTCTATCCTCCCAGGTAGAAATGATAAGGAAAAATCAAGGAATGATCATTGAAATGCAAATGAAAATAAATGAATTGAATTTGGCTAAAGAATCCTTTTCATCGAGACTGGATGAATCTGAGCTGAGGATTTCCAATTCTGAAGATGCCATACATGAACTTAAATACAAACAGTCAGAAATAGAATCAATGATAAAGGTACTAAAAAAAGATTTCCAGGAGAACTCAGATAGAATGAAAAAATGAAACTTAAGAATTCAGGGCATCCCTGAAAGAGAGGAAAGATCCACCAGAGGCCTTCAAAATCTAGTATATGATATCCTGAAGGAAAACTTCCCAGAGATAATACAAGATATGGATACATACACAACTGACCCATTTAGGACACCATCAAAAGCTGATCAAAATAGGTCATCCCCGAGACTTCTTATTGCTCAAATGCTGTCATTAGAAACCAGGGAGGCTATCCTACAAACAGCAAGGCAGAAACCCCTTATTACTTATGAAGCAAAACCTATTAAAATTACTGCAGACTTCTCCATATCAACATTGAAAGCGAAAAAGGAATGGTCACAGGTGATACACATGCTAAAAAACAAAAACAAAAACAAAAACCAACCTCTAACCATGATTAATATATCCAGCAAAATTATCTTTGAAAATAGAAGAGGAGTATAAGACATTTAATGATATTGATACATTTAAATGATTTGCAGCCATCAAACCAGCCCCACAGAGGATTGTAAATCAATTACCACATCCAGAAGAGATAAGATAATCCTATATAGGAAATCAAAGAACTGCTTAGCTGAAATGAGTACAACCCAAGAAAGGAACAAAGCAAACATGATTCATAAACCTGTAATAGGTAATTATTGGATACATAACAATAAATACTACTCAATAATCACTATTAACATAAATGGTCTTAACTTGACAATTAAGAGACAGAGACTGGCTAATTGGATGAAAAAACAGAAAGCATCAATATGTAGTATTCAAGAAACTCATCTAACTCACAAAGACTGGAATAAACTGAGAGTGAAGGGCTGGAAAAATGTATACCGAGCAGGGGGGGAACAAAAGAAAGCAGGTGTTGCAATTCTAATTTCAGAAAGATTAAAATTCATCCCAAAATTAATTAGAAGAGACAAAGGAGGACATTACATTTTAATACAAGGAACAATTGATCAAGAATCAATAACACGCCTAAATATTTATGCCCCAAACATAGGGGCACCTAGCTTTATAAGACAAACCTTATGCAATATAAAGAACTTTATTGGATCAGAATCAATAATAATGAGAGACTTCAATACCCCACTTTTATCAAGAGAAAGGTCATAAAAATGAAAAATCAACAGAGAAATGTCAAATCTAATCTCCACCCTAAACCAGTTGGATCTCACAGATATATACAGAATATTTCATCCACACGATGAGGAATACACATTCTTCTCAGCTCGACATGGTACGTTTTCTAGGATAGATCATATGCTAGTCCATAAGAACTTCCTCAACAAATACAAAAAAGTAGAAATTATCCCCTGTTCCTTATCAGATCATAACGGGATAAAATTGGAGCTCAAGAGCAAAAATAATTCCAGAAACTTTACAAACTCATGGAGACTGAATAATACACTGCTGAATGACCAATGGATTCTTGATGAAATCAAATTGGAATTTAAAAAATTCATACAATCAAATGATGATGAAAACACATCATACCAAAACATATGGGATACAGCAAAGGCAGTTTTAAGAGGGAAGTTTATAGCATTAAGTGCCTTCATCAATAAAATAAAGAACAGCCAAATAAATGACCTAATGATGCAGCTTGTTGTTGTTGTTAGGTGCCATCGAGTCGGTATCCGACTCATAGCGACCCTCACAGGGTTTTCAATGGCTGACTGTTTAGGGATTGCCTTGGGAGTGGATTGCCAGGCCCTTCTCCCATTTTTGTGGTGCTGGGAATTGAACTTGGGGCCTCAGAGACTGCAGTGCAGTGCTCTACCAACTGAGCTAAATCCCAGCCCCATGATGCAGCTTAAGACACTAGAAATCCAACAAAAAATCAATCCTAAAAGGAACACCCAAAAGGAAATTACAAAAATAAAGGGAGAAATATCTCAATTAGAATCCAAAGAGATAATTCAAAAAATTAATAAGACTAAGACCTGGTTCTTTGAAAAGATTAATAAAATAGTTCTAGCTCTTGTGAAGCTAAGGTGGGAAGATCAATTGAGCCCAGGAATTCAAGGCAGCCTGGGCAACACAGTGAGACTATATCTCATAAACAAACAAAACAAACAAAAACTACTATAATTTTATATTATAAGAAATTTAGACCTGGGTAGAAAAGAGAGGGCCCCAAGGTCAATTTGCTTAGTAAAGAACTGGCACTAGATACGAATCCTACATGCAGTACAGGGCTCTGAATACATAGTAGGCAGTCAAATATCTTATGACCAAATAACTGCTTAGACAGACATTTTTAGCCAGAGTGATATATTTAATTCCTGTTACAATCCTTGAACCCCTAGAAAATTCAAAATGTCTATGGATACATGCAAAAGTCAATTTTTCCAAGGTGGTGTACAATGTCATCATGCCAACAAACTGATCCATAATCAAAATAATTAAGAGCCACTGCTTTAAGACAAATAAAATACAGCCCCTATAAGTAAAACTTTGGGCCTTATAGATAATATAGTCTATCATTTGATCACTTTGCTGTGTGTGTGTGTGTGGGTGTGTGCACGCACATGGGGCACACACCCAAACATGCACTGAATGGGAAAGAGCAATGCCTACAAACAGGCATGCTATCACAGCTCCTTTAACTCTTCACTTAATCTTTTCAAATATACCCACGTATATAGAATCTCTGTGAAATCCTTGCCTATTTTTGTCCTTCAATAACACTAGGGTTAAGTATGATAGGGCATTTTATAGTGTGTAAAAAGATTATTACATTTTAAGAAAGAGCATTGTGAAGTTGAATTTAACACTGTGATTTCAAATCTTATGGCAAATATTTGATGGCTCCCAGAAAAGGAAGATAAGCTGTGTCCTTTGGCAAGAAGACTTTTGTTCCTAAGAAATCTAAAGAAAATTTCCAAAACCTTTAGAAGTGTCATTCATAGGTTGTGGTTTCTATACTATCTACCACCAATTTAGGCATTTCACCAAATTGTATACTCAAGAGCTGGAAGAAATCTTATAGATCATTCCGGGCTAACCTCCTGTTGTATTTGGGAAACCCTTTCACAACATTCTTAACAGCCTATGAACAAAGATTGGCCTGAATTGGACAATCCGTCAGAATGACAGACAGCCAACTTTGTTCATAACTGCTTTCACACTGCTTTATAAAATGATATGGAATACAGTTTTCCTAGAAAGAACCATAAATGCTTATTACATTGTTCAATGTTATAGGATCCCTTCAAAACAAAGATGAATAATTCAAATGGAAAGACTGTCAAAAGAAATTGCAATTAACGAGAGTGATATTTTACTGCAAGCAGTATAGCAATCAGTGTACAAACACATTCAAACTAATTGTAGCTTTTAGTGGAAAAGCTGAGATGAGAAACTATTTCTAAATAGAAAATTGATAGTTTCTCCAGAGTTAACACTGGCTTTGTGATTTACTCTCATTACTCATTTTAATATATAAGCTAAATAGTCATTTATTAAATGCCCTCAATCTGCTCTATTAATATAATAGAACTCAACACTTATTTGCTGAGTTAATAAAGGAAGGAATGATCATCATTGAAAGCTGTTTCATGGGATCTTAAGAAATAATTTACTCTTCTCCAAGGGCATCCAGTGGTTCTATTTACTTCCTATCTTGCCCAGTGAGTCCTGCATCTTCATTGAAAAATATGTGCCTAAGACAATTCCTGGACTGGGATATAGTTCAGTTGGTAAAGCACTGCTTTGTAGTCTCTGAGGTCCTGAGTTTGATTCTGAGCACCGCAAAAATGGGAGAAGGACATGGCAAACCATCCTGAGGCAATCCTGAAACAGTCAACCATTGAAAACCCTATGAGGGTCACTATGAGTCAGACACAACTAGACAGCACCTAACAACAACAACAACAAGACAATTCCTTTGGTTCTATGGCTTATAACAACATTTCTGAGTGCCAATAGAGGGTATTAGGTCCAGATCTCAAGGGCAGTGTCTACTCTTTTCTACCTTCTAATTACATGCTTATAAAGCATGCTTATTAAACATGCCCAGAAGGTCCTGGAAAGTTGAGCCTAAACTGGATTCAACTCTATATATTCATATCACCCCCTCTTCCACCTCTAATCCCTCAATCCTAATCCTGATATAGTTCTAGAAACAAGCATTAAAGAAACTCTACAAAACTATAAATTCTAGATGGATTCCAAAGCCTTTCTAATGACTAATTTTATAAGCAGTATATACCAGCTGGTCTAAGTAATGACATCAGCAGCCAACTAATTACATGACATTTTGTCCTAAAAATCATCCCAGTTACCAAACACAGATGTAGCCAGACTCTTGATCTAGTCCTCCTCTCTGGCCTTGTGGCTATGATAAATAATTTAAGGTCACTATGATTCCATTTGGCTGGAATTTAGCTCAGTTCATAGAGCGCTGTGCTGCAGTCTCT
The DNA here is from genome assembly GCA_007922755.1 of Pedetes capensis. Taxonomy (NCBI): domain Eukaryota; kingdom Metazoa; phylum Chordata; class Mammalia; order Rodentia; family Pedetidae; genus Pedetes; species Pedetes capensis. The sequence continues at coordinate 20,921 of VMDO01023301.1, read as the reverse complement.
GAGGACCTGAGTTCAATTCCCAGCACTGCAAAAACTGGGAGAAGGGCCTGGCAATCCACTCCCAAGGCAATCCCGAAACAGTCAGCCATTGAAAACCCTATGAGGGTCGTTATGAGTCAGATACCAACTTAAAGGCACCTAACAACAACAACAACATGATTCAATTTTGCCATCTGAAAAAGAAGTCAATATACTGCCCTGTTTAACTATTAACTTCCTAGAAATGTAAGTTTTATATACTCCAGAAAAGAAAGGTAGAAAGTGGAATGGAACTAATAATACACAGCAGGAGACAAGACTTTAGTTTCAGCTTTAATCACCTCCGTGACCTTTACTCACTAAATTGTCATTTCTTCACTTCCACAATGGGGAATGATCTCCAAGGCCCCTCTTAGCCTTCACAGAATGATAATGTAGAGTAATAAGGATTAGGGTAGGGTACTGGGAGCCTGCAGCTATAGCCCTGTGGCATCCGATCCCATCAGATTTCGGAAGCTAAGCAGGGTCAGGCCTACTTAGTACCTGGATGGCAGACTTCCTGGGAACACCAGAAGCTGTAGGCTGGGGAAGAACTTGGAAACCCCCTCCCAAAAATCAATCTGCCATTGAAAACCCTATGAACAGCAGAGAAGCACTGACAGTAGTGTTTCCCCTGTTGTACAGAGGGTCGCTATGAATTGGACACCTACTCGACGGCACCTAACAACAACAACAACAACAACAACAACAAGGGTACTGGGAAGCCCTCAAATGTGACCTTAACTGATCTTATCAGGAATATGAAAGAGAATATAAACAGTCCTTTGTGCTCATTTCCAAATATGACTTGCAATGCTTCTTTATGTGAGTACAGCACTTTTTAACCACTAGACACCTTGGATTTTTTTTCTATTTCAAAGTATACTGGAATAGTTCATTGAATATTGTGGAGGGATCAAACAAGCATGCATGTGAAAATGATCTAAGAAAAACTCCTCTGAAAAGCTTAGAAGAAGTTGTTATAAAATCAACAACTTGAGTATATCCCACCTGAGTTCGGAGACCACCTTAAGAACAGGTTTGATGCATTAGAAACTAATGACAGAAGACCAGACGAGTTGTGGTATGACATCAGAGACATCATTCATGAGGAAAGCAAAAGGTTATTAAAAAGACAGGAAAACAAAACACAAAATTACATGTCAAAAGAGATACTGAAAAGTATCCTTGAATGTCGAGCAGCTAAAGTAAAAGGAAGACATGATGAAGTTAAGGAACTAAACAGATTTCAAAAGGCAGCTCAAGAAGACAAAATCAAATATGTTAATGACATGTGCAAGGAGCTGGAGACAGAAACCCAAAAGGGAAAAATATGCTCCATTTTTATCAATTAAGGAATTGAAGAAAAAATTCAAACCTTGCATGACAGTAGTGAAGGATTCCATAGGGAAAATATTATATGATGCATGAAACATCAAAAGAAGATGGAAGGAATATGCAGTCATTATACTAAAAAGAATTGGTGGATGGCCAACTATTTTAAGAGGTTGCATATGATCATGGAACCAATGATAGTGAGAGAAGAAGTGGAAGCTGCTTTGAAGGAATTGGCAAAACACAAGGCTCTAGAAACTGCGGAATACCAACAGAGATGTTTCAACAAATAGATGTTGCACTGGAGGTGCTCATTCATTTATGCCAAGAGATTTGGAAAACAGGTACCTGGCCAATTGACTGGAGGAGATCCATATTTGTACCTATTCCCAAGGAAGGGAATCCAACCAAATGTGGAAACTATCCAACAATATTAATATCACATGCGAGCAAAATTTTGCTAAAGATCATTCAAAAGCAACTGGAGCAATACATAGAGAAGGAACTGTCAGAAAATCAAGCTAGACTCAGAAGAGGGCGTGGAAACAGGGACATCATTTGATATCGGATGGATTTTAGCTGAAAACAGAGAATAAAAGAAAGATGTCTATGTTTTATCAAATATCCAAAGACTTTTGACTGTATGGATCATAACAAATTATGGATAACATTGTGAAGACCAGAGCACTTAATTGTACTCATGAAGAATCTGCACATGGACCAGGAGGCAATCTTTGGAACAGAACAAGGAAACTCTGCTTGGTTTAAAGTCAAGAAAGGTGTGTCAGGGCTGTATCCTTTCACCCTCCCTCTCCAATCTCCTTTCACCGTCCCTCTCCAATCTCTATACTGAGCAAATGATCCAAAAAGCTGGACTTTATGAAGTAGAACAAGGCATCAGGATTGGAGGAAGACTCATTAACAATCTGAATTATGCAGATGTCTCAACTTTGCTTACTGAAAGTGAAGAGGATTTGAAACACTTACTGATGAAGATCAAAGAACACAGCCTTCCATATGGATTGCCTTTCAATATCAAGAAAACAAAAATCCTTATAACTGGGTCAGTATAGAACTTCATGATAAATGGAGAAAAGATTGAGTCTGTTCAGGATTTTGCTTTACTTGGTTCTATAATCAATACCCATAGAAGCAGCAGTCAAGAAGTCAAAAGATGCATCACACTGGGAAAAACCATTGCCAAAGACCTCTTTAAAGTGTTGAAAAATAAGGATGCCACATTAAAGAAAAAGGAGTACCTGACCCATGCCATGGTATTTTCAGTCACATCATATGGTTGTGAAAGCTTGGACACTGAATAAGGGAGACAGGAAAAGAATTAAGGCTTTTGAATTATGGTGCTGGAGGCAAATATTGAATATACCATGGACTGCCAAAAGAATCGACAGATCTGTCCTAGCAGAAGTTCAACCAGGTTGCTCCTTGGAAATAAGGATGGCTATACTGTGTATTACATATTTTGGACATGTTGTCAAGAGGGACCAATCCCTGGAGAAGGACATCATGTTTGGGACAGTGGTGGGTCAACAAATAAAAGGAAAACCCTCCGCTAGGTGGACAGACACAATGTCCACTACAATGGCCTTAATCATAAATAAGATCATGTGTTTGGCACAAAATCAGGGAGTGTTTCATTCTGTCATACATAAGGTCACTATGAGTCAGACCTGACTCAATGGCACCTAACAATAACAACAACAACTAAATTGTATTGCCCTTGAGGGAAAATCTTCTCTTTGCCATGTTTTTTGCAAATTCTCTGAAATTTTTGTCCTTAAGTTTATATGAAGTATTTGATGCACCCTTTTTTTCCTGAGCAAATCTATTTTCTTCATTGTTTTTATCTACCAAGTAAGGTAAAAAAAAAATTACTGTGTGGCCTCCGAAGCCTCTTCCATGTCTCATTATTTCTTGGTGGTACAGATTTGCGCACATAGTCTAATACCACAATGTCACAAGACCACAGAAGCACACATAACAGTAAGCTAGGGATGACTAACACCAGCATTCCAAGCACAGGAAATGTTATGAACAAAATCCCTGAGATGAAAAGGTGTGGCACGTATATGGAATGGAAAACAGGCCTAGAGTTATGGAGAAAGTGGAAATCAGAAAGCTTAAGTCAGACTGATTGTCAGACAGTTTATCAGGACTAAACAAACTGAGATAAACAGTTATTACCTTTTAAGCACAGCTGTTTTACTGATGGCCCTACAAGCTATACAAGGGAAAATGAGGAGAAATGGAGAAAATTCCATAGTAGAGAGAAAAGCTTTGGTTGGTTGTGTAAGTGCTGCCAGCAATCAAACCCAGGGCTCTTGGGAGTTCTATCACTGAGCCACTCTCTCAGCCCCAAGAGAGCTTTCTTTAGATCTTAATAGCCAATTCAGACTATTTGAATACCTTTATACTTGTTATCTCTTCTTTTTTGAGTTGCATTAATCTATTGAATCCTTTATGAAATCAAAAGCAAGGCAGACTGGTTAAAGTTATTTATATTGCCCAACTCTGTTGTTTAACCTAGAAACTTATGAAAGAATTTCGAATGAATACCAGACTTTTGTCTGATAGGACGAAAATCAAAGCCGTGCCTCAAAAACTTCCTTTAGTCATGTCTACTGAACATAAATTATTATAGCATGATTCTTCTTCAATCCTAGTCAAAGTCCAACATTCAAAGAGCCACATTACATCAGACAACAACACCTCATAAATAGTCCCACTTTGCCTGCCCCAAATGACATGATACTAAGATTGTGTCAAGGAAGGTAGTGTTCCTACTCACCACAATCAGGATAAGCTGAACTTTGCTTTACCAAGAGTTTATTCTGGTGGCATTTTAGAGAATGTGGCATTGAACAACACCCATAAGTCCTTCTATTCTTCTAATGGCTGGGGTTTAGCTCAGTTGGTAGAGTGCTTTGTCTGCATACTCTGAGGCCCTGGGTTTGATCCCCAGCACAGAAAAAATGGGAGGAGGACCTGAAAGCCCACTCCTGAAACAATTAGCCACTGAAAACCCTGTGAATTACAGGGTTGCTATGAGTTGAACTCAACTTGACAGCACCTAACAACAACACTCTATTTTCTAATAGCCCCTTTAAGAAGCTAGGGCAGATCTTAAAGTCTCCTTTTTATACTGAAGGAAAATAATATCCAGGAATTCAGTAATCTGCCAAATCAAAGATCATGAGAAATGGAAGGTTTTAAGAAAACACAGGAGGATGGACTACACTCCAATAAGAACTGTTCATTTTTCACCTTGGTATGGACACAATAATAGGCATGAAGATCAATGGAACAGAAGACCCAGAAATAAATCCATGCAGCTACAGCCACCTGATCTTTGACAAAGGTGCCAAAAACATACACTGGAGAAAAGACAGCTTCTTCAACAAGTGGTGCTAGGAAAACTGGATTACTTACATGTAGAACAACAAAATTAGATCTGTACCTGTCACTCTGTACAAAACTCAACTCAAAATGGATCAAAGCCCTCAATGTAAAAAACTGGAAACTTTGAAACGAGTAGATGCAAATGTAGGTGACACATTTCAACATACAGGAATAGGTGAGTACTTTCTTATTTACTTATGTATTTGTATTTTAGTTGTACTTATTTATGAGGTATAGAATAATAATTCAGTTCATATATGCAGTATGCAATTATTACAACAGAGTTGTAAATACTTTCTTCTCCTTAAACATACAACAACCTTATGATTAACATATATCAGTAATTGTAGATATTTATGAGTTACAGTATGATTTTTTAGAAGTTGCATACAGTATAATGAGATTCATTTTGGGATTTACATAAAATTGCATCCTGTAATTTGCACTAGTTCTATCCCTCTTTACCAATCTGTTATTCCCCTCTCACCTTCCCCATTGCTTTCCCTCTCCTCCTGGCTGCCTCCCCTCCTCATGTTGGGTCTACTTGTATTTTCCAATCTCAGATATGCACAATTGTATATGTATATATACATCCACATATATGTGTGTATATATATTCTTTAAGGTAGATCTAGTTTCCAAATGAGTGAAAATGTGGTATTTCTCTTTTCAAGTCTGGGTTATTTTGCTGAAAATGATGATCTCCACTTCAATTCATTTTGCTGCAAATGACATAATTTTATTTTGTTTTACTGCTGAATTATATTACATCATGTATATAAACTACCTATTTTTAATCCAATCATCTGTTGATGGACATCTGGGCTGATTCCATACCCTTGCAATTGTGGAGAGTGCTGCAATAAACATGGAAATTTAGATGTCCCTGTGGTGTGATGACTTATTTTCCTTTGGGTATATTCATAGAAGTAGTATAGCTGGATCATATGGTAGCTCTATTTTTAGTTTTCTGATGAACTTCCATACTGATTTCCATAATGGGTGAATTAATTTATGGTTCCACCAGCAGTATGAAAGAGTTCCTTCCCTCTGCCCTCCACATCCTCACCAGCATTTGTTGTTTGCTTTGTTGATGCTAGCCAGTCAACTGGAATCTCAGTGTAGGTTTGATTCACATTTCCTTGATGGTTAAGGATGTTGAACACTTTCTCATACGTTTGTTGGCTGTATTTGTATTTCTTATTTTGAGAACTGTCTGTTTAGTTCCATTACCCACTTATTTATTGGATTATTTGTTTCCTGTTTAATTTATTGAGTTCTTTGTAAACCCTAGATATTAATCCTCTGTCAGATGTATAGGACACAAAAACTTTCCCCCATTCTCAGAGCTCTCCCTTTACTCTAAAAATTGGTTCTTTGCTGTGCAAAAGCTTTTTAATTTCATATAATCTCATGTGTCAATTCTTGGTGCAGTTTCCTGGGCTACTGAAGTCCGGTTAAGAAAATGGCAAATACTGTCTTAACCTACAGAATAGGAGAAAATCTTTGCTAACTATACATGGGACAGAAGATTAATACTTAGGATATATAAAGAACTCAGAAAATTAAATGTCAAAAAACACCAAACAATCCAATCAATAAATGGGCCAAGCAACAGGACAATTCTAATAAGAAAAAAATACAAATGGGCAACAAATACATGACCAAATGTGCAATATCCTTAGCCATCAGGAAAATGTCAAACAAAACAACACTGAGATTCTATTTCACCCCAGTCAGAATGGCTAGCAACAACAAAATAAAAAACAAAGGCTGGTGAGGAAAAGGGAAACCATTGCTGATGGGACTGTAAATTGGTACAGCCCTTATGGAAATCAGTAAGTTCGTTCCTTAGAAAACTAAAAATAAAACTAACATGATTCAGCTATACCACTCCTGGGTACATACCCAAAGGAAGTGAAATTATTATACCACAGAGATACCTGCACTTCTATGCTCACTGTAGCACAGTTCACAAGTGCAAGGATATAGAATCAACCCAGATGTCGATCAACAGATGAATGGTTTAAAAATGTGGTATATATGCACAATGTAATATTACTCAGCAGTAAAGAATGAAATTATGTCATCTGCAGCAAAATGGACATATCTGGACATCATCATTTTAAATGAAATAACTCAGACTCAGAGAAATATCCCATTTCCATTCACAGGTGGAAGCTAGAGCTACCTTAGAGGAATGAATATATGCATATAGATGTGTGTGTGTGTGCGCGTGTATGTTGGTGCTTGGTGCTGTGGAGTCATGTCAGACTCATAGCAACTCAATGTACAACAGAATAAAACACTATGTGACACTGTACCATGCCCAGCACTAAGTCAGTGCTTCTCTGCTATTCATAGGGTTTTCAGTGTCTGACTGTTTCAGAAGTGGGCTGCTGGGTCCTTCTCCCAAGCCCACAGCTCCCAATATTCCTAGGTGGTCTCCCTTCTAAGTACTAACAAGGCTTGACCCTGCTTAGCTTCTGAGATCTGACATCAGGGTGGCATGATGATAGACAGACAGACAGACAGACAGACATAGGTAGAAATATACATACATATGTATGTATAAAACTTTACCAATCTAAGATTAGAAAATACAAGGAGACCCAGCAGGAGGAAGAAGGGACCAGTGGAAGGGGAAGGGATATAGGACAAGCAGAGGCAGGCAAGAGCAACACAGGAGGTAAACAGGAAGAGAACAAGTGCAAAGTACAGGATGCCACTGTATGAAAATTCTATAATCAAACTCACTATACTGTATGCAATATTAAAAATCATACTATAACTCATAAACATACAATCATTATATGTTAATCAAAATTAATAAAAAAATTTTGTTAATCAAAAATTTTTAAACATTTAAGGAGATGAAATTGTTAACCTGATTTGATAATTGAACACTGTATATATGAATTTAGTTATCACTCTGTACCCCATAAATAGGTACAATTAAATGCTAATTAATAAAAAAAGAATTATTTTTCGCTTGTTCTTTTTTTGGTGTGCATGTACTCATACCCATGTGTGTGTCTGGGTGTTTGTTGTATTGAGGGTCAAATATAAGGCCTTGCGTATGCTAGGCAAGCAATCCACCAGCCCCCATGAGGTAAGAGTTCTTAACAGTACATATAAGATCTTAGCAGTCAGTCTGTGCAGACAGTGGAATGAGAGATCTTGAACAACAACATGGACAGATAGAAATAGAAAAAGAAATAAACACAGGTCTATAATCTCTTCGCCTGCAGCTGTAGCCCTGTGGCATCCGATCCCGTCAGATCTCGGAAGCTAAGCAGGGTCGGGTCTGGTTAGTACCTGGATGGGAGACCACCTGGGAACACCAGAAGCTGTAGGCTGGGAGAAGGACCTGGAAACCCACTCCCAAAAATCAATCTGCCATTGAAAACCCTATGAACAGCAGAAAAGCACTGACAATAGTGTTTCCCCTATTGTACAGAGGGTCTCTATGAGTTGGATACCGACTCGACGGCACCTAGCAACAACAACAACATAATCTCTTCAATAGTGTATTTAGTGTTACAGATCACAGAGGGTGATCAGGACCCAACAACTTCAGCAAATGAGCAGAGACAATTAAATCAGAATGGAATTACCACTACTCCCAAATCTTGCAAGAGCCAAAAAAGAGGAAATGCTTATGAAGCAGGTATTAGAACTGCAAATAATATATGCAGTAACAGCAATTAGGAAACTACCCTTGAGGATTAAGATAAAAAATCCAAATGGATGGGAAAGTCCATTAATATCATAAGACACTAACAAGACTTAACTATGTGATTTTCTAGTGAGTTACTGCAGGTTGGCATATAGGAATTACATGTTTCCTAAAGTCACATGGCAAAGGAATTTATGGAACAAAGACCCTAAGGAAAAGCACAAAGAAGAGGAGACTTAATGATGGAGATCCTAAAACAAGGACAGAGAAAAATAAAGTTTGGAACAAATTTTAGATAGCCTGATGGTGTTAATGGAAAAGTGACAGGATTTAGATGAAAAACGGATACTTCTAACAGACACAAAACATTTCAATTCAGAAGTGCCATTACAATGAGACCCCATAAACAAGATTATGTAAGAAAAGAAAGGTCTGGACCAGAAAACAAGGATAAGCAGAGACAAGAAAATACAAAAACCTAGCACATAGTACTAGCTCAACATAAGAAAAAGAAACTGACCATGGGTAGGGAGTTGAAACTTCAAATTCAACTAAGCCCTCCTAAAAATCAGTGAGACCAGCAGAGGGAATTGAAATATTATAGGCAGCAACCACAAATACAGATTAAGATGCAACAGAAAGATATGGAATACGGAAAAGTGGAAGGAAAACTGTCTTCAAGTATATGTTGAAATAACATCTTCCTCAAATGGCAGCTCAGTGAAGTCTGTCCCAGATAACTCCTCAAACAAATGAAACCAAGCTAGGACCTATTCCTAAGTGCCTTTTTATCTAAACTGAAACAATCCACAAAAGAGGCAAGGGCAGCAAAACCTGTATAATTTCACAAGTACAAACTTCACAGGGAAAATGGAAAACGAAGAGCGCCTCCCCACATCACCGATTTCTTAACTTTACCAGAAGGCAGTACTCTCTCATACACTCAAATGGGCATTAGTATCTGTTTCTTCCTTATACTTGTTTAGAGCATTGTATTAAGTACCTCTCTACAGGTCTTAGACACTCTGCTCACATTATTGTTCTGAAAATAGACAATTCAATCTGAATTACAAAAGGCTCATTTTCCCCTGAGTGCAAGGTGTTTGGAAAGAAATGAATCAAATACATCAACTAATTTTGAGAAGTGAAAGGTTCTCAGATGGGAATTCCCTTACAATAAGGTTGTCTGTGAACTGTCCCCAAGTTACTTTACAGCTCACACACATTTCCTTCAGTCCTTTCCATATTACTTAATTTGGCCTGTCTCTACCTGATCCTCTGTAAATTCATGAAGCCTATACACCCAAGGCTTTGAGTTATTTTTTAGGCTGAGAAACTACCACCACAAAATTAGTATTTAAAACACCTTCAGTGGAGCCCAAATCTCCTTTCTGCATTTTAGTGAGTAAAATACTTTTCATGAATAAGAAGAATTGTTCTCAGGCTCCAGATGATACAAAGATGATGATGAATACTGCTTACCATCATTTCCTCCTAAATCGAGAACACTCAGTCTTTCTGTCACTTAGTAACAGACCAAGAAAGATGATAGTGTTAAAGGCATGGAGCTACCAGCTCCTCACCCAAATATTTTAAAAATGAACCACAGAACTAGTGCAAAATGCAGGCTGCAATTTGATGAAAATCCAAATATGAATCTCTCTATATTATATGCAACTTAAAAATATTATACCTCATAAATATGTACAATTATTTTTACATATAAACAAATAATTCTTGTATAAAGTTTGAAGAGATGAACTATCAACAATCCTGATTTGATAACTGCACAATGTATATATGAAATGAATTATGACCGTGTCCCATTAATAGCACAATCAATCCACTTAATTAAAATATGGTCCTCAAACGGAATACATATTTAAATGAAGCATTTAAAGCAACTGATGCATCTCAACCTGAGACTACCTTCAAGGGTACTAAAACTTAAAGTTTCATCTGATATCTTCTCCTACTAAAAAATCATCTTTATGTATTATTACTAGTTGAGGCAAATTATAAGGCAGAAGGTGTGAAACCACATGAATGTTTTAAAAAATTGAGCAGCCACAAGAGCTAGACATTTCCTCTGAATGCCAGTGTTCTAAATTCTGGAAAGGTGGCACCTGCAGAATGGCATAGCTTCTCTCTCACGCTCCTTCCTCATCATATATATATACACACACACACCCTTCCTTCAATATTTGCTACCTACATCTTAGGCCATATAATAAAGCGGCCTCTGTACTGGGATGTCCCTCAGATTGCTTTTCCAGGTGTAGGGAGAAGCACCTCAGAATAGGAAAAGGGAGGGGACAGAAAATAATGCCTTGAACATAAAGTGCCCATGACACCTTTCAATCAATGGTGCTTCTGTCTGCTTTATTCTCATCCTTAGGAGCAGCTCTACAGAGTGCCACTGTTCAGTCCTCTCCCCAACGCAATGCTGTAGTTCTCCAAAGATGAGCCTATTTCCTACTTGTCATTCCATGTCTCCTGACTCCCTTACCCAGGGATCCAATTTCTGTAGTTCTCCTTTTAGAAGGGCAAATAAGGAAAGTGGTCAGAGAACCACATCTTAAACGCTCTGCACTCGTATTTTTTCTGAGTAACTTTCAACATTTTTTTCCTATTATCTCAAAATCATATGGGGTCACATCTGGATAAACATGGTAAGAAATGGGGGAATAGTAGTAGGTTGGGGATCTACTGTTTTGTGAATAAATCTCCTGAAACTTTTTCATTCTTTAAACTTTGCACATATTTGATACAAATGAAAACAAAATACCAACTTGTATTTCCTGATGATTTGTGGATACAAAAGTAGCTCTACACAACCTTTTCTCTGAAGAGCCCTGCACAGAGGGACTTCATGGATTGCATGTCAACTCCATAGCTAGACAGTCAGTCGCTAAGAGCCAGCCTTTCTGCATCACTTCTGACTTGTCAGCATACCATGAAAAATATGAGTTCTATCAAATGCCTATATATGTTAGGTAGAATTTACTATGAAATGAATCAGTGAGTCAATGTACTATTGGAAAGCCCTTCATTTTGTTAAAATTTTAAGTGTGGAATCTGCTAACAAATAATAAGACAAATTATCAAGGAGAGAGGAAACTGTTTTCAGGGTAAGGGCAGTATTTACCCCATTAAGATGCACCAAGGTACCTTCTACTCTTGGTATGTACAATGAATCCCTCTGAGCTACCAATGAGCAACATTTGGAAATTAGATAAAATTGTTTTCTAGACTAAGCATAAGTTCAATGCATAGGAGAGATGGCAAGAAGCAGTTTCTTATAGAAAAGAAGTCATTACCACATCAATTCCTGGAGCCTTGTGTTTTGCCAATTCCTTCAAGGCAGCTTCCACTTCTTCCTTCAGTATTATTGGTTCCTGATCACATGCAACCTCTTGAAATGGTTGATCATCCACAAATTCTTTTTGGTGTAATGACTCTGTATATTTCATCTATCTTCTTTTGATATTTTCTGCATCATTTAATATTTTCCCTGTAGAATTCTTCACTATTGCCCCTTGAGGCTTGACTTTTTCTTCAATTCCTAAAACTTGAGAAAAATAGAGCATCTTCTTCCCTTTTGGCACTGTCTCCAGCTCTTTGCACATATCATTACATTTGATTTTATCTTCTCAAGTTGCCCTTTGAAACCTTCTGTTTAGTTCCTTAACTTCATCATGTTTTCCTTTTACTTTAGCTGCTTGATGTTCAAGGGCAAGTTTCAGAGTCTCTTTTGACATGTATCTTGGTCTTTTATTTTTTCCTGTCTTTTTAATAACCTTTTGCTTTCCTCATGAATGATGTCTTTAATGTCATGCCACAACTCATCTGGTCTTCTATCATTAGTGTCTAATGTATCAAACCTGTTCTTGAGGTGGTTTCTGAACTCAGGTGGGATTTACTCAAGGTAAATCCTTAGGTTTCATATACTTGTTCTAATTTTCTTCAACTTCAGTTTGAACTTGCATATGAGCAGCTGATGGTGCTGTAGGGGGAAATTGGGAGGAAATTGGGAAGAAAACCCCAAAACTGGGAAAACAGCTTTTGAAGATATGGTTTGTAAATTAGAAATCTAGGGAAAATGAAAGTAAATGGATTGGACATTTGTACAAAACCCTTCATAAATCCCCTGAACCTGACTGGACAATTGGACTCAAAGCTGATTAGTTCAGGTCATTTGGGGCAAGCTACATAAGAAGCTGCACTGCAACAGCTCTCTCTCTCTCTCTCTCTCTCTCTCTCTCTCTCTGTCTGTCTGTCTGACCACCAACAAAGCAAGAACTCTCTCTCTCTCCCCCCGTCTGACCACTGATGAAGCAAGAACTCTTTCTCACCTGGACCACTGAAGAAAATAGAATTCTCTCTCCTCATGACCACTGAGACCAGGACAACTAGATGGCACTCTCAAAGAATGATGGGCTACAAGCAGGCTGAGGAAAGCCTCTTGGACCCAGCTCCAAGAGGCCGAAGCTGAGGACAGTCTCTAGTCCCAGCACCGGAGGTGGACGAGCCGTGGCTGCCCCCTGAGGCAGCATAGAGCTGTGGCACTTAGGCTGCTAGCAGTTGTAAGGTGTATGCTTTGGGTTTCTCTCAGGCCTTATTAGGGATGAGAGGCAATAAAGAGCTATGTTTGTCCTTGAAAGGCAAAAGCACCCGAGGCTTTTTCCTTTCTCCCATCTCTGCCAGCGTTCCTGAGGGCCACAGGAGTCTGCGCCCCTCACCAGAGGGTCCCAAGTGAGTTGAGTTTAGTATCTGTGTGTGGTGGCATCTCTGGTCCAAAAATCTGGGCTGGACTGGGAGGTGTGCACCCTACAATGGTGTGATCCACAAATCAGCACCTGGTCTTGTTCTTACATTTGATATTGAGCTTTTCCATTGTCTCTTTCCCAAAATATAGTCAATTTGGTTTCTATATGTTGCATCTGGTGAATTCTATGTGTATGTTTGCTGTTTGTGTACATGAAAAAAATTTATTTGCACTGAAAAGGTCATTTGCCTGACAAAATTCTGTCATACAATCTCCAGCATCTTTTTATTGTAAAATTTTAATGTACAACTTAATGTGTTTCATTTTGACATGCATTTCATTGTGACATTTCCATATATGTGATTCATTGTACTTTGCACAGATAAGTTCCCCCATACCCTCTTGTGCACTTCCTCCCCCCGGCCCACCCCCCACCAAAGGTTTCTCTTCCACTTGTATGTCTTTTCATGGAAATATTTTTCTATATATCCTTGGATCCAAATCATGTTTAAGGTCGAAACTTTTTCTGTAGTGATCTATCTTTTTACATTGTCAGTAATATTACATGAATTTTCTAGTCCATTTGCGTTATTACCATCCTTTGGTATTATTGAAACTTTTGTCACCAAGGCCAAATTTTCCAACAACAGAGCCTTCTTCTTTGTTTCCAAGTTGTGCATTCCAGTCAGCAGTAATTACCAGTACATCCTGATTGCATATTTTATCTACTTAAGATTGTAGGAGCTGGTAAAAAACCTTCCCTACCTTCTTTTTTAGCCTCAGTAGTGGGTGCATCACTTTGAATAATAGTCTTATTAACTGGTCTTCTTTGTAGGTGTATGGATATTATTCTATCCCTGACAGCACTGTACTTCAGGATAGATCTTGGGATGTCTTTTTTGATGATGAATGCAACTCCATTTCTCTTTAATCTGTCATTCCCAGCATAATAGTCCATAGGATTATCTGATTCAAAATGTCCCACACCAGTCATTTTAGCTCACTGATCCCTAGAATGTCAATGTTTATAAGCTCCATTTACCTTTTGACAATTTCTAATTTTCCTAGATTCATGATACACACATTCCATGTTCCAGTTATTAATCTACGTTTACAGTCATTACTCATCATTTTGAGTAGTGCTACATCAGCAAATGGAGATCTCTGGGGCTTTACTCCATTCACCACATTAAAGTCGACTCAACTTTGAGGAGGTCCTCTTCCCCAGTCATCTTCTAAATGACTTCCAACCTGGGGGGCCTGACAGTGTTTCTGTGCTATTCATAGGGCTTTCAAGGGCTGTTATGCTTAATAGAGGAATCAAATTTCTCAGTAGGTCAATGTATACAAATATCTACCCTTACATGAACAAGGTATCCATAGATGACATTGGTCAAAAGTCCAGAAGAACTTAGGTTTATTGAATTTTTATGTTTTCTGATGGCTTGGTACCAGCTAATGCTTTTAAGTAAGACATAGTTTCTCTGCATACATACTTAAACAAGGACCCCTCTTAGCTAAGACTTTTAACTGGTTCTAAATAACACACATGTTGTGATTATGCTCATCTGCAAGCATTCTGATTTTCCTTACATATATGTGCTTCTCTTCTGTGACTCTCACATATTGTTTCCTCTACAAGAATCCTGAAAAAGAAGGCCTTTAGCAACCCGGGTAGAGACAGTGAAATGGGATCTGTTGGGAAGAGGCCACATGTAGATATAAAAACAACAATACTCACAGTCCTCATGCAACACATGTCCCTTTGTACACTCTGAACCCTTTTCACTACTCTCTTTCCACCATGCTTTCAGCTGACACCTCTTGCCCTGTAAAATGAAGTCCTTTAAAAGACATTACTCACTGTGTCAACAGAAAGAAGGACCTACTAAGCCCGCAAAGTAGATCTCCCACTCCAATCTTGGAAAAGAACTCAAATGAAAGCTCTCAGGTCTTCTCTTTAGGAATGAAGCAGCACAAAGCTTTCCTGGAGTACCCATGGCTATCCATTTTACTCTCACAGTACTTCACTCCCGCCACCTGGAGATTCTGCCTGATGCAGCCATGGGGTCACAACCTCAACAGTTCATTCTAGGCTTTGACTACAACTTCTTAAATTATATGTCTACATAGAAAAATAATAGCGCTGTTTGTCCCTTCTGATGCCTCAAGTAGTCTTAATATTCCTCCACTAAGAGATAGTTTATTCCTACCTAGAGTCAATTCCAGACATTAAGAATACAGTATGAACAAGACAGAGAAAGCCTCTCTCTTGTTTATATTTACAGTCCCATGAGCAGACTTGCAATTATTCTGCATCAAGGTATCCCAACCAAGTGCAACATTGCTGTGAGGACCATGCACTTTTTATCACTCCTACATAGGCTATTACTGAAACCATACGAAAGGTAAATCTGCATGCACCACAAAACTTTTTAAATGCCGCACCATATAATGCTTTCCAGAGCATTAAGTTTAACAAAAATTAGAATCTTTAAAATATATTTACACAATCATTATCCCTTTCCTAAGTTTTTGCATAATACTTGAGCTTGGAAATATGGAATGAAATTGGAAACCTGATTAAGAAAGCACAGATTTACTTAGAAAATACAATAACAAGTTTCCTTATAAGAATCAATGTGGATATTTTCATAAACATACTTGGAAGGCTGGGCACAGTGGTGCACACCTGTAACTGCAGCAACTCAGGAGGCAGAGGCAGGAGGATTGCAAGCTCAAGACCAGAGGCAGTATGTGTAATTTAGCGAAACTCTGTCTCAAAATGTAAAAAAAAAAAAAAATGTGCTGGGGTACAGCTCAGTGGTCCAGCACTTGCAATGCATGCAAGTATGAGGCCCTACATTCAACCCCCAGTACTGAAAAAAAGATACTTGGAAGAATGCTGAAATGTTAGTTGTTGTTGTTAGGTGCTATCAAGTTGGGTCCCAACTTATAGTGACCCTCCTAGTATTTTCAATGGCTGATTGTTTTGGGATTGCTGCAGGAGCGGATTTAGCTCAGTTGGTAGAACGCTGCTCTGCAGTCTCTGAGGTCCCGAGTTCAATTCCCAGCACCACAAAAATGGGAGAAGGACCTGGCAATCCACTCCCAAGGCAATCCCGAAACAATCAGCCATTGAAAACCCTATGAGGGTTGCTATGGGTCAGACTTGACTCCACAGCACCTAACAACAACAACAAGCAGGAGTGGACTGCCATATCTTTCTCCCATTTTTGTGGTGCTGGGGATCGAACCTGGGTCCTCAGAAAGTGTGGAACAGAGATCTACCAACTGAGCTAAACCCCAGCCCTCAAATGTTAGTAGTGGTCATAACTCTATATAGCTAGTTTGTCAGTGACTTTAAAACTCATTCAGTGCTGTGTCAAAACTGACTCAGAGCTGACAGTGTGTATCTAACTGTAACTGCCTATAGAAGTATTTATACTTAAGCTGCATGCAGTGGCAAACATCTGTAATCCCAACGGCTTGGGAGGCAGAGGCAGGAGGATTGCAAGTTCAAGACCAGAGGCAGTCTGCATAATTTAGTGAGACCCTGTCTCAAAAAGTAAAAAAAAAAAAAAAAGAATGGGATGGGGGTGCAGCTCATTGGTACAGCACTTGCAAAGCATGCAAGCACTAGTCCATGGGTTTAACCCCCAGTACCACAAAAAAAAAAAAGAAAAGAAAAGAAGTACTTATATTTGAGAAGATGGCAAATCCTACCCAGCAGAATTTTTTCTGCTTTTGTGAAGAGCCAGTTGTTTACTTTTTGTAGTCTCTGGACCTTCTTTGTAAGCACATATTACAATTATCATTGCAAGTTATTTTAAAGGAAAAAAATGAGCCTATAACCTTTGCATAAATAATGCTTTTACACGAAGTACTATGAAAAAAAATTTCCTCCATAAAATATCCATAACCCATGTGGTCTTGACCTAAAATTTCCATTGCCATATGAACTCTCTCTCTAAGTACTTATATTAAAAAAGAAGCATGAAAACACATTTAATATATCAGCGTAAGTTTGAGAGAGGAAAATCACATCATGAATTTACAGCATATTCAAATTCCGAATAATCTGTAGTCACTAACAAAGTAATTCCCAGATGAGGTAAAACACACAGGACTAAACTCCTTTGAAATCAAGAAACTATGTTCCACTTTAAATTCTGAACAAGTCACTTTCACTTTTCGTGGGTTTCTGAGTTCTGGGGCTATCCACCCAAATAAAGATTAACCCTTTTGGATTCCTCTGCCTTGTAACTATTTTTAAATGTCAATACGTAACAAAAATACCCACTAAACCACTCATTTAAGTCATCCTCATACTCGCTCAATAAAGAGACCCAAGATGACTGCAAAGGGCATTAGGTAGGACAAGTGCCTGTAACAACAGCAGGAAGTGTCACAGTTACAGTCAAGTTGCACACCTTTTTTGGATTAGCAAGTAAGTTAAGGTCACTATCATACCACCTGATGAAAGAACTTGGCTGAGCACAGTTCCACTAAAGAATCTGGGGTAAAGCTTTTTCTAAATACTTCTCGCCCCAGTTTTCCACTGGGAGAGAAATAATGACTGCCACCTTCTAGGGCTTTAAAATAATTTAACCAATTACAGGATAAATTAAAGCTTTGAAATGTCAATGGGCTATACATGAGTGAGACACTTTAGTTTCTAATTGTAAAAATGGGCACTTTGTTAACCTTGGCTGGGCAAATGTCAGGTTATATGATGCTACCAGAGCAAACAGAAAAGTAGAGGAACCAGAGGTATCTATTGAGTCTGAAGGTTAAAAGTCACTTTGAGAACATCTTAGGATAGTGCATTTTCCCACCATTTCTCACATTGTCAAATGTCTTCACTCAATCTTTGATGAACTAATCACACCCCAGAAGTGACTTTTTATTGACAAGGAAATGGAATTCTAGGACTGCCAGTTAACAGGAACCCTCTAATCCACACAGCTAGATAGTTCTAATGTATGCTGGGCCATTACAGCCTGTGTGTACAGTGTCCCTGTAGGTCAGAAGAGAACTGAGTTTCCTCAGCAAGGAAAAATATCAGGGTCTTCAGCCACTTCTTGCTGCACAGCAAGATGTCAGAGTTGTGGGTTACAAAGGGAAGTCAGTGTAATCTATGAGGAATAAACTATACCTGAGAAAAAAGAAACTAAAGGAAGGGGCAGGGAAGGGGGTTAAACCAAGTACTATAGTGTCCTTGTAGCAATATGCACATTCAGAAAATGAGGACAAATTTCCTGAGTGTCTACTGTGTACTGGGACCATTACATGGATTATTGTACTCAACTCTCACACAAACCCTGAACACACAATGATGCCCATTTTGCGGATAAGAAAAACTGAGGCTGAAAGAGTCAGTTGGGAACTAAGAACAGACAGTTCATGGGGAATGAGGTTCCAACTGAGATCTGACTTTGAAACAGCCCAAAATACAATTTATAAAGCAATGAGAGTCAGAATTATGTAATAGAGGCATTTACTCATGTTACCAACAATTATAACTCACAAGACAAAATCTTAAATGGCTTCAGGCGATACTACATTTCGGAATAGACACCATGGTGGGTTGTGGAGTCCACAAGTATAAACTCTGGTTAGAAGAGCCCTTCCTCTGAAATTTGGCATTCCAATGTACTGAAAGCTTCAATCACAAATTGACATGAAATTCTGTAACTCGTCAGAAAGGAATCTTGACCCAGTTACTGTATAACTTGCCAGAAAATTGACAGCACAGGTAAAATCAAGTTCAGACATATGATTTCCACACTTTTAGGGGAAACAAAAGCAAAATAAAGCAAACAACAACAAAAACATCAAATAGCCAGGTGGGGAAAACACCACCAAATACAGAAGAGCTTACCAATCAAGCCTTGCAGTTGGGCTTCTGTATGGAATGAAGACTCTGGCCTAAAAAGGGACAAGAGAGAACATTTATCATACACACCATTCAAAGCAATCCACTCAACATCAGCACTTTTCATCATGATCAACTTAAATCCATTCAACCCTCTTATTCCTTTTGTGTGAAACAGGAGACACAGGGGTCCTAGAGCCTTAGCATGTAAACCCTAAATCCTTGCCCCCAGATTCCAATGCCTGAATTCACTGACAATTTTAACAGAACCATAAAGTGTAGAAAGAGTATGTGAGAAACCAGCTGAGCTGCCAGACTATTACCTTAGATTGAAAATAAGCTGAGTGTCGAGTCAGACAATGCAGCTTTATAGTCCCAGCAATATCTGCAAAGGAAATGAACAATATATAAGAAGGTAAACATTTGGGGAAGTACTGACCCACATATTATTTTAACTGCTGTTCTATGCCTTCAAGACCCCAAACAAACAAATACCATGAGTGGGACAGATCAGCAGGCTCCCATTCCCTGCCACCCACTTGTTCCACAGGTCCCACATCTCTTCATTTTACACAGATAAAGCTGATTGAAATTATCTTCAGAATCACGTTCTCATACCTGAAGCAAAGGCACCCAAGCAGGGCTAGCACACTCCCTGAACCACAATCCACTCTAGTCAATCCTTTTGCTGTCAGCTAGTGGCTTTCCTAAAATAAAAATATCAAAACCTAGGTGTTAAAAAATCAAGATCAGTTTTCTTAGAAATCAAAGCCATTTTAAGTATGTCAATGTGTAATTGTGGCACCCACAGTATACAAGAGGAATATAAGTAAGGACAAGAAGAAGACGCCCTTGTCTAATTAAAAGAATTTGTTGTTGTTGTTCGATAGGTTGTACAAACAAGGTCTCTGTCATAGAATTAGCAGTTTCAGGGAGTGATCCTGCCACTGTTGGCAGTTTGCATCTCTAGAGACTCAGGGAAAGGGTTTCAACACCATCTTTAATGATGGCACCGGGACAAGAGAGGAGGCTGGCCTTCTGGGAAAACATCTGTCACTTTACACAAGGAAAGGATGCCCTGAACTTGTCTCAGTGATCTTAAGAATTGGTTCTTGTTCTACTCTCCTCATGTTACAGACTGATAGGCTGACCAGCAGAGAACTTTTCCAACACAGGCTCTGAAGGTGATTCTATACAAATCTGCAATAACAAGTGCCTGTGAGTCTGTCTGCTTTGTGGCCTATAATCCCAATGACTCAGTTTAGCACTGTTGTTGTTGTTAGGTGCCATTGAGTTGGTATCTGACTCATAGTCGACCCTCATAGGGTTTTCAATGGCAGACTGTTTCGGGATTGCCTTGGGAGTGGATTGCCAGGTCCTTCTCCCATTTTTGCGGTGCTGAGAATCGGGACCTCAGAGACTGCAGCGCAGCACTCTACCAACTGAGCTAAATCCCAGCCCCAGTTTAGCACTACTGCAGGGAAATTATGTAACTTGGAAACTCTCTTAGGTGGGTGGATGGGGCACACATTCTCTCCCTAATCCAGAAGAACTTCTGAAATTGGATAGTGAGGCCAGGGTTAACCAAACAAGCAAAGTGAAAGACAATGTAAGATAAGCATTTACCTAACTTGTAGTTACAAGATCAAATGGAACTACTGTTAAGAGGCTTGGTGCTATCTTTGAAATGAACCACAGTTCATCCTATTTTAATCAAAGGTAAATTATATATTAACTGGTAAGTGATGTCCATTAATTTCTAGCAGAGGGGTTTCAAATAAGTCACTTTATTCTTTTCTTTTTTTTTTTTTTTTTTTTTTTTTTTT
>VMDO01023300.1:0-31858 GCA_007922755.1 Pedetes capensis | reverse complement strand
GGTATATTCAATAGACGTCTCCAGCACCACAATTCAAAAGCATCAATTCTTTTTCTGTCTCTCTTGTTCAATGTCCAGCTTTCACAACCATATGATGCGACTGAAAATACCACGGCATGAGTCAGACGCACCTTCGTCTTCAATGTGACATCTTTGCTTTTCAATACTCTAAAGAGATCTTTTGCCACAGCTTTTCCTAAAGCTCACTTTAGTGAAGACTAAAAATGAGCAAGAAAGACAACATGACAGCCTATACAACCAGGATTTCTAGCGATAATTTTCAATAATATAAAATATTTACTTAATATAATCTAAAAGTTTACAAGTTTGAGGTTTTTCTTAACACATTGAAATATAAGAAAATTTTTTTCATAAAAATGCAAGGTAAGAAAAAGAAGCTATTTTTATCCATACTAATGAAAAGTATAATAAGATAATTCAAAATAACATTAGTTTAGCTGAATAAAATTAGCAATTCATATAAAACAAACTATCAATGAAAAAGTCACAGGTAAAACAAAAAACTGTAAATAGATTCTCATTCTAAAATATAATATTTAAATTGCCATAGAATTATATCAACCTAAGAAAAAAGTCAATCAAGCTAGCATTACATTTTTAAAAATATAGATAAGCATACACAATATTTTCAGAATCAGGCAAATGATAGCTTTCCACAATACAGTCATGCTGAGGGTTAATCTCTGAATGAGTTTACCCCTTTCCCTCAATCAACTCACCCAACATTTTCTGCATCTTCATCACACTCAGCCTTATATTTGCAAGGTCCACACTTGGAATGTTTTCTGTGAGCTTCTGCCCCTGACCCTTCCTCTTCTGTTTAAAAAGAAAAATTAAACTTTCAACCAAAAGTTGGGATCCTTTCCAATCTCATGTTTTCAGAAGCCATTATGCTATTTTGAGGGAAAATGTGCCCAAGCTCTTAAAAACAAATCACTTCCAAAACCTATCAATGCTGGAGTCCAAAAATGTTGCCAATACCGTGCAACATATTCTGTGACACAAATATTATTATTATCAAAACAAGCCCTTGAACTCTGTGCACAAGAACAATATATAGCAAGTTTGATTAAAAAAATGATTTTTTAAATTGAGTAATAAATTCAGTCCTGGGATCATTGTCCTACTGAAATAAGCCCGTACAAAGCTAGTTAGCATAGATAAGTGCCTAAACGTGGTAGAATGTAACTATCACCTTCTCCTCACATAAGTTTCACACTTGCATTTCTAACTACATAAAAACTAATTCCAGAATTAAAAGAAGTATTTTCCTCCAAATTTTAACAAGAAAAGAAAGGTCTTTTATATAAAGGGCTTTTCCTTTTTTTCTACATGGCTACGTAGTACAGGCAAAAATACTCAGATGCAGAAGTCTGTGGGTCTCCTATTACCTAGCAATGAAAAAAGCAAGTACCACTACCACCCTACTACTAAGTATGAGCATACACCCCATACTTCAGGGGGTCCTACATGTGTGTGTTGACTAGAGTGGAACCTGTCTTGCTAATCTCAAACTGAGCAAGGAGGTCACTTCTGAGGCCAATTTTATAGGATCTCCACTCACTCAAAGGATTTCCCAATTTGGTTTGGGATCTATTTGAGGGGGTGGAAGGGCAATTATTAAAGAAGTTATTAAAAGTACACAGATAATACATATCCTTCCACTTTTTTGGTGTCTGCCTGCACTTTAAGTAGAAATACTCCCTAAACTCTCATGAATACTCCCAGATTCCAGAGATCATAAGCCTAAATAATGCTGAAGGCTCAGAAACATCATGAGATACAGAATTACTGAGAAAACCACTAAAAGTTTTTAACTCAAAGACCCTTAAAAAAATTAATCAATCTATGTCCTCTGGGCAAGACATACAGCATTATATTAGCAAATCTTCATATCAGCTGAGTTTCCTAAGTAAATATACATGATCACAAGGGCTTTGGCCACATGATCTCTTAAAATCCTTTCTAGCCTTAAGATCTGAAATTCATGAACTGGTCCTTCACACATGATTACATAGCTTCTGCTTGAACATGTCCATTTAAATCAAAGTCCATTGTTCAAGGGCTTTCTCATTTTCTTTTTGGCTGAAACTGCCAGGCCTAAACTTCCTTCTTTGGATTGCTCTGTCCTCTAGATGACCTTCAAAGTCCTTTCCAAGTCTGAAACTTTGGGATTCTATGAAATCAAAATAAGGAGTATCCTGGGATAAGGTTTCACATATAGTTAGTGTTGAAAGGATCACAACTATAGTTTATATGTGGAGTGAATTTCCCCAGTGTGAGTGTTCTTTTAAATTTTCTCTTCATAGTACCTTAGATATTATTTTGCATACTATCAGATGGGAAAAATACTAGCCTCATGAGACTATGAAACAGATTAGTCATTCTCAATTTTGATTATTTAACTCAATTATACACTATTACCAAATATTAATTTTTAAACACCTGAAATAATTCATTAATACATTTGTGAAATAAAAAACAGAAATATTTTAAAGGAGTAAATTAAACTCCAAATTCTGCAGGTCATTCTGCAGGATTTCCTAATTCACTTTGGAGTTTTTTAACTCTGTACTTTGAAAATTCCTTATGATAAAAAATTCAAAAGTGAGGAGTAGGAGAGAGTTACAAATACTCTGCCCCAACTAAAGGAACTTGTGTGGAGGCTCCTAAGTGGAAGTCACTTTGAGCAACCTCAAGCTAATAGGAGCTACAGCATTTTCCCATTAGTCTGACAATAAACCTTTAGTGAAGAATACAAGAAGGGGGATTAAGAAGGACAGTCAAGAGATGATGGCTAAGGAGTGCACGGTTACTTTCTGGGGTAATGTAATATGCTAAAGTTGTTTGTGGTTGTCTCTGTATAACTCTGTGAATATACTAAAAGTCCCTGAGTTGCATATTTTAAATGGACAGATCATATGGCATGTAACTTACATCTCAAAGCTGTTAAAAAGAAAACAAATATTCTTGAAGAAGTATTTGAAACTTACCTCCTTCTCCAGATCCAGAGCCATTATCTGAGAAGAAAAGCAATGAATATAAAAAATTTTCCTCAAAATTTCATCTTTTCAAATAGTAAAATTTCTTACCCAAAGTAAAACTGTAATACCTGCTATCATACAGTCCTCTCATATTTCTCATAGCTAACCATTTATTTTTATATACGTATTTCATGCCTCTCTCAAAATACAAATGACTTAGATATATTATTAACTGTATCTCATACAGCTTTGTAGTCCATTCAGTAAATATCCAGGTACCCTGCACAGTATAAAGACCAATAAATACTGTAAGCAGCTAAATACAAACAATTAATTTTAACTCACTCACTTAAAAGGTAAAAGAAAATTTTAATTTTGTTAAGGCTTGGGAGGGAGACTAAATAAGCTGCTTTTATTAGAAAGGCAGAAGAAAGCCTTTGAGTCTTGCTCCAAAAACCTTCTTAATTAAATCTATGGATAAAGAACAAAAGCCAAAAGGTAAAAAGAAAACAGCCCCAAAGTTAAGCAAGGAAAGGCCCTCAGAGTTGAGGTTTTCATGTTACCGATAAAATTAACTTTCTCTAGGAAACTAATCAGCAGAACTCTCAAAAAGAAGTTAGTCTAAAGTATAAGTAATGTAAAAACAAGTAATAATCTGGGGAGAAGTAGTAGTAATGGGGATTGAACCCTACGCCTCACAGTCAAGTGCTCTACCATTGAGCAACACCCTCAGCCCCCAAATTTTATTATACAGTACTAAAAGAACCAACACATAGAACAGAATACATTGGAAAGATGGAAATGTTGTGATATCATCAGCAAAAGCTGTAAAAAAAAATGGTGGCAGGTGAAGAACGTGACACTTTTGCCAGCACTTTCCAGGACAGCAGATACTGTGGTACCAGAGAACTCATTCCATGCTTCAAACAGTTCTCTGGAATGGAAGACAATGCCCAAAATGATACTGCTCCCTTCCCTTCAAGCTCCTTCAGACAGTAATCAAATTCCCCAACATGGTAGAAACAAAAAGAATTAGAAAAATGTATATTGTACGCAGTACCAATTATAAAATCTTCATGGGCTTTTATGGTTCTATCATGCTCAATTTTGATTTAATCAGTGATTTAATGATATCCTCTCTAGACAAAGAGAAAAGAAAAGGAAAAGAAGCAGAAAAAAAAGGGGGGATTGGAAATCAATTTAAAACTTTTTTATGACCAAATTTTTCTTAGGAAAATATTCCCCACCTATCCATTCTATTCCATATACATTGATTGGGTACACATTACGTGCCAGGCGCCATGATAAATCCTAGGAATAAAATGGCAAATAAGACACATTCCCAATGCATAAGATAATCTTTTTTCAACCCATGTCCAATTTTAATAACCAGAAGAAATGTCACATCTTAATCATTAAGAATTCCTAAATGAATGAAAAATTATGAGTCCAATAACGAAGTAGAGTTCTTGTAGATCACATTTTGTCCACAGTATACACACTTTTTCCCACCCACACAACCACATCCCAACCCTGAGATTATGTTACACTTCTCTAAGCAAGACACACTGACTTCTAGTTGAGAAATCACTGATCTAACTGGTGGCAGGTATATCAGATACAAGTGCAATTTGTATGTTACATGCATAGAGATACACACAAGGTATGAACCAAATGCCTGAAGATGTCACAGAAGAAAGATTTTAGGGGAGAAACAGCTTAAGCCCAATCTTAAGCATAAGAAAAGCGTTTTCCAGTAAGTAAAAGAGACTATATAACTCATGGAACAGGTCCCATAAAAGATGAAATAATATAAAAACACTGCCCCACTCAGCAAATAACAAAATCAATATAGTATCTGATAGCTTAATGCTTTCAATCTTAACAAGCCCAGGAGATGATTTAGGGAACCACGGTTCAGATAGGCTAAATGACCCGTCCAAGGTTACATGGTAAATAAGAGCTGGGATAACTTTAAACCCAGGTCTTCCACCCCTAGTGCAATCTCTCCAATGTACCACTCTGCTTCCTAATGTTTAACATTCACTGCCTACCAAAGCACTTGATGTCTTAAATACATATTCCTCATAGATGATGCATAATTGGGATCATATTCATATTCCTCTCTAGTTTCTAGAGCAAGTCTGTAAAACACAATGCACTTGGAGAACTATAAGAATCGCATCATATAGTCCCCCGCCTAAGAACAATAATTTTCTAAGCACCTAGTCACTTAGTGCATAGTAAAAAAGTTGGCCTTACCAAAAGAGAGGTTTGGCCTTTGCTCTAGGCTTCCAGAAGGTAATCTATAATGCAACTGATAAGAGTCTCCTAGGGGAAGGTACTACACTGAAGGTACTACAGAACTGAGGGTGACACTAGCCACATCTAACAGTCTTGGGTGGGGCCTGGCTACAACAGAAAAATCAGTCATGTAATTTAGAAAGGAGGCTTCAGTCAAACAGTATTAGCAAACCTAGAGTCTAAGATGGACTAGGGGTTAGCTCATTTGGTAGAGAGCTGCTCTGCACTTTCTGAGGACCCAAGTTTGATCCCCAGCACACCAAAAATAACAACAACAAGAGGACATGGCAATCTACCAACCTACTTCCAAAGCAATCACAAAACAATCAGCCACTGAAAACCCTATGAGAGTCACTATGAGTTAGACTCAATTCCATAGCACCTAACAACAGAGTCTAAGATAGACTACATGGACAATCAACCAATCATACTTATGTAATAGGGTCCCAACAAAAACTGAGTACCAAGGCTCAGACAAGCTTTCCTGCTTGGCAATACTGCATGTGTACTCTCACAGATGATGGCTAGGTGGAGGTTACTGTCCCTGATTCCACAGGGAGAGGGCAGCCAAAAGTTCCATGTATGGACCCATCCCGGAATCTGCCATATGCAACTCATCCTTTAGCTGATTTTAGCATGTATCCTTTCCCTGTAATAAATCATAACCATGAGTATAATAGCTTTCAGTGAGTACTGTGAACCCTTCTAGCAAATTACTGAGCCTGAGGGTAGTGTGGGAAATCTCTTAAATTCAGTTTGTCTCAGAAGTGAGGGCAGTCTTGAGGACTGTGCCCTGTAAATCTATAGTTGGCCCTAAAATCTTCACATTCAGTAAAAGGGTAAGTTGTAGACACTGTAACAATAAAGAAAGAAAGGAAATGGACCACTAACTGCCACACAATAATTTCAATTACAATATCTATGTAGCCCAGCATGACCATGAACTCATTCTAATTACAATTTCCAATTACAATACCTTACCTTCACTCCTACCCTCAAACACAAACACAAGTAAGAAACTAATATTAAGGCCTCCCCAAATAAACCACTATCAACTCAGGAAGGAGAAGGGAAGTTACTTATAGACAGTCTGAAGGTGATGGGTGGTAGAGAGAAAAGAGAAAACCTTGGAAAGAAACACAAGATGAAATGCTACTAATAGCTTTCTACACAAATTCCACATATCTTATATACCATCACCAAGATGGATTCCACGTCATTCTCTAGCCCAAATCTTATTTGTCTAATGTTAAACCATAGGTAAATGATACTCAATGTCTTCACAAAAATGACATACACATTCAATTCAAAACTACCTGAGGTTACAAAGCAGCAACATGAAATATAGCTCTAAGAAAGAGCTCTCTGACTCCCTCATAAAATCACCACCAATCCACGAGGTGATTTGGGGAGTACACCTCTGCCTGAAAACTCCCTTTGAGGAAATATGGAAGAACCATCTGTGACATTTATTCCAAGAATATTATACATACCTGAGTAGCATGGCCCTCGAGCTACTACTGTTATCTCTTTCTGGTGTTTACAAGCAGCCCTTCTAAGAAAGCATTCATTTTGGTAAGTGTCCCCATTTGATCCACAGACAGGAATGTAATTTGTATGGCACTGCAAAAGAAATAAAAATAAACTCTCAGAACTAGGCATGAATATTAATAGTTTATTTCACATTCATGAATCCAATACTATAGTGTTATGACATTCTCCTACTATCGAATATGTTGTTCTTTTACTTGGTTTACAAGAAGGAAGTCTTATGCTACTTTATACTTTTTTTTCCTACATTCATAGTGAAAATAATTACCAACTACCCATAAAAATGAGACTGAAAAAAATCCCTATCCTATTAACTTTATTTGCTTCCCATGAAAACCCATTGAGAAGCCAGCCTACCTGCAATCCCAGCAACTCAAGAGAGGAGGTAGGAGGATCATGAGTTCAAGGATAGGGCAGCCTACATAACTTAACGAGACAGATTCGAAATTTAAAAATGTTTTAAATGGGCTGATGGTACAGCTCAGTGTTAGACCACTTGCAAAGTATGCAGGAAGTCCTGGGTTCAACCCCCAAGTACCACCAAATAAAGAAAGAAAGAAAGAAAGAAAGAAAGAAAAAAGAAAAAGGAAAAAAAAATCAGAAAACCCACCGAGATAGTAATAGGAAATTCTTGACAATGTCTATAAAGAGACCATTTAGGTAATGTCATTTCATTACTATCAAAATTCATTTATTCAGTACTTTTAGGGGAAAGTCTCGAAATAAATGCTATAGTAAACATAAAGAAATATAAGATGATCTCTGGTCTCAGAGACTTTCTAATTGTGTTAGAGTCCTAAGAATAGGAAAAAATGCAAAGTTAGGGTATGTTCAACATCAGCAAAATAAACAGTAAGTATAATGTCTAAAACCCAGTATTATAACCAGGAATACTCAAGAAAAGTCTCATCAGAGGAAGCAGCATGTGAACTGACCCTTGAAGGATGAATAGAAATAGGACAGATGAAGATTTAAAAAAAAAAAAGGTGATACAGATTTAAGAAATGACAGTGGGCTTACATGCTTAAAAAATATTTTTAAACATCTAAATGTGAAAAGTATTATAAATGACTTAAGTTCTAAAATCTGGGGAAAAGCAGGGCACTGTGGTATACACCTATAATCCCAGCAACTCGGGAGGCTAACACAAGAAGATAGGGAGTTCAAGGCCAGAGGTAGCCTGCACAACTTAGCAAGATCCTATCACTAAAACAAAAATAGAAAAGGAGCTGGGGGTGCAGCTTAGTAGTAGAACACATGCCTAGCATGTGCAAAGCCCTGGGTTCAATCTCCAGTACACACACACACACACACACCCAAAGTAATCTTGCAGAGAAATATTTACAGCCATTTAAAACAGAAATCGATACTGTCCAACCTAAATCGCCAATAAGGTGATGTTTAATTAAAGCCTGTTGCATTTATTCAGGGCTGGGGTTTAGCTCAGTTGGTGGAGTGCTCCTCCACACTCTCTGAGGACCCAGGTTTGATTTCCAGCACTGCGAAAACAAGAGAAGGACATAGCAATCCACTCTCAAAGCAATCCCGAAATAATCAGCCATTGAAAACCCTATGACTCCCCACACCAAACAACATTTATTCAAGTAATTATTGCAGCCAGGCATCACGAAATATGCCTGTAATCCCAGCAACTCAAGAGGCTGAGATAGGAGGATTGCAGGTTCAAGGCCAGAAGCAGCCTGTACAATTTAGCAAGACCCTAAAATCAGAAGGTGGCTGAGGAAGTGGCTCAGTGGTGGAGCACTGGCCTACCATGTGTAAGGCTCTGGGTTCAACCTCCAATATTGGGAGAAAAAAAGGAATTAATATCGCAGGCATCACAAATTAACCTTTAAAAGAGTATTGTTGTTGTTAGGTACTGTCAAGTCGGTGTCCAACTCATAGAGACCCTACAAACAACAGGCAAAACACTATTATTAGTGCTTCTCTGCTATTCATAGGGTTTTTAATGGCTGATTGGTTTTTGGGAGTGGGTTGCCAGATCCTTCTCCCAAAAGAATATTATATGGTGGAAAATTGGCTGGGGTTTAGCTCAGTTGGTAGATGCTTCTCTGAGCTGAGGCCCCGGCACCATAAAAAATGGGAGGACTTCCCAATCCCAAAATCAATCTGCCAATGAAAATCCTATGAATAGCTGAGAAGCACTAATATAGTGCTGGGCATAGCACAATGTCAGGGAGTATTTCGTTCTGTTGTACATAGGGTCACTATGAGTCAAACTCAACAGCACCCAACAACATCTGACAGGAAAAGCTAATAAAACATTAGGTGAAAATATACATGTAACTTCTGGGCATTTTGTTTGATTTTTTTTAAGTATTATCTATTCCATGGAACTGAATGCAGAATTTCAATATAATACAAAGTAAAATATAGCAAGAAAATAAATTACATTTATATTCCAACTTAGGAAACATAAATATGCATAAAATAAATCCTAGAGGAAAATGTCAATAAATTTTTCTCAATTTTTCTGCATGAATAAGATTTACTACTTACCTACTTTTTAAAAAAGGTTAGATTTACTTGATGAAGCATAAATACAGCATGCTACCACAGATCAAGCACTGGTAATATTAACTTCTAACAAATAAAATATTTTATAACCAAGTTGATTTTACTAGGCATTCAGTATCACTAAAATCCTAGATGAGTTTTTCTTTTCCTTTTTTGTTGTTTTTCGTTTGTTGTTGTTGTTGTTGTTGTTGTTTGGTTTGGTTTTTGTTTTTTTGAAACAGAGTTTGCTATGTAACCCAGTCTGACCTCAAACTGTGTAGCCAAGGCTGGCCTTGCACTGGTAATCCTCCGGCCTCCACATCCTGAGTGCTGGGAATACAGGAATGTATCACTATGCCCAGATTCTACAACTACTTTTTTTAAAATTAGAATTCTATTTAGGAAATCTTATATTCCACAAGTTTTTCATGGATCACACTCCTTTATTATTTTCCCCTAAAATTTGCACAATAACTACTACTATGTCTGCATGAGTCCATGTTACCTTGTAATTATGTAATACAAAAAAGCAAAGGCGACTGTGAGCATCAAGATGGCAAGTGCTAAGTCTATGAACTTTTCCAACCCAATTCTCCTTCAGTAAGGGCTTACTGCCTTCCTACCACAGAACTCTCAAAGGAGAGCTCCCCCTAGGGAACAGTAATATTGGCACCTGCATTTTGGGTTGTCACAATGATAGAGGGACTGTCATTTCACAAGTGAACCCCAAGAATCCTAGATATACTGCAAAGGAAAGAACAGTTCCACACAACAAAAATTTATAAATGCCACATAATTTTTGAATGTCCCTCCAGCCATTCATATAGAAACTCTGGTAAGACTTAACCATATTCAAGTAAATATAGTCTGTTATAGCTTATCCTAATATTGGTTTTTATTCTAGCACCTACCATGCCCTACTCCGTTTTCATGTACTTCTGTTATGAAACTACTTATGATTTTTTTAAAATACAAATATTCATTATAAGCATCTGACTATTGTATTGTCTTCTAGTGTAATCATGCTCAAGCATTTATACTCTGAAATATTTATATCATAATTACTTTCATTTTTCTTTTATATTAAAATTATTATATTCATTGTTTTAATTTAAAATTATTCATTATATTCATTGTTTTAATTATACATTTACATAGGTTACATTATCTATGAATTTCATTTAAGGATAATAAAGAAATGGACTATAAATTATTGGTTATGAAAAAGGAATACTAAGTCTATTAGTGCTGAGACTCTTAACATTTATTAAACAGTATCTATGTAGGAAGCACTGAACTGTAACTTTCAATGCCCTATCTATTTACATAGTACAATCAACACATGAAGCTAACAGCTTAATGCTTAGAGTTAGGGCTCTCCAGTCAAAAATGTTGGACTCCAAATCCTGAGCCCACTACCCATGTGACTATGGGTTGGTACCAGTACCATTTCACCCAACTATATACCTATGTTTGGTAATTATAATAGTCCCTACCTAACAAAGTTGTTATGAGGATTAAATAAGAGAAATTCACCTATAGCATTTATGCTATGTTTGGTAACTATAATAGTCCCTACCTAACAAAGTTGTTATGAGGATTAAATAAGAGAAATTCACCTATAGCATTTATATCTGGACATGGTAAATTCTTAATATTTATTAGTAATTTTTGCTCTTGCTATTATCATTTCCAATTCTGAAGTGTTTTCCCAAGGCCATGAATAATAAGTGTAAGAGCCACAATTCCTCACAAGTGGTACACTTTAGCCACCACACACTAAAGTAATTCAGTAAGGTCTCATGATATATCACTTGGCACTAGTAAGGAGAAGACTTAATGTCTCTGAAATTCAACCTCACAAGCACACACTTGGAGTGAACCTGACATGGGAAAAGTAGACCTGATATTCCTATGTCATTCTTGGTTTCCAGGGTCTCTCTCAGGCTGGGAGTTAACTCAGTTGGTGGAGCACCATTCTACAGTCTCTGAGATCCTGAGTTCAATTCCCTGCACCGCAAAAATGGGAGGACACGGCAATCCACTCCCAGGGCAATCCCTACACAATCAGCCACTGAAAACCCTATAAGGGTCACTATGAGTCAGACACGACTCAATGGCACCACCACCATACCCAGCTGAATGTGTTTGTGTATGTGAGGTCTCTCTCGGAAGCCTCTTGATATGCTTATGGACAAAAGGAGGGATTTAAGCAATGTTAACATGCAATTTCTCACTTAGGCACTGGTGCCAAACTAACTCTAATCTAAGGTCTGCCTCCTCTGTACTGCCACCCTAGCTGGGAGAAAAAACTCTCCTATATCTTTTCTTTTGGGAGAAGGACCTGGCTATCCACTCCCAAGGCAATCCCGAAACAGTCAGCCATTGAAAACCCTATGAGGGTCGCTATGAGTCGGATATCTACTCGATGGCACCTAACAACAACAACATACCTTTTCTTTAGAAGAGGGTGATGATACTGCCCACTATTTAAAGTAATTTAGAAAAATACATCAGTGTACAGCTCTGGAGCCACATCCACCCAAGCACTTATTATGTACCTACTTGTATGTCAGAAATTTTTCTGAACACAATAAATAAAAGAATAATTAGGTTGTTCTGATGGTTAATCTTGTCAATTTGGCTGGATTGAGAAGCATCTAGATTAGTACAGTTCTGAGTGTCTGTGAGGGCGTTTCAAGATCAGATTAACCTACTCTGAATGTGTGCAGCACCACCCAATAGGCTGGAGGTCCATAAGGAATAAAAAGAAAAGAAAGGAAAAGCCCCCTGGCACAGGCATTCTCTCTCTCTCTGGTTTCCTGGTCAACATGACGTGAGCTGCGCTGCTCTGGTATTCCTCCCTGCCTGTGAAACCATGAGCCAAAATAAATCTTAAATCCTTTAAGTAGTTTTATTCAGGTTATTTCATAGCAGCAATGGAATGCCTGGCTAATACAACTATGATGTTAATTTCATATGTCAACTTCATTGGGCCCCAGGGTGCCCAGATTAAAATTTTTGTGGATGTATCTGTGAAGGTATTTCTGGATGGGATTAATATTTGAGTCAGTGGACCAACTATAACAGATTGCCCTCCCCAATGTGGGTGAGCATTATCCAATTTTTTTGAAGACCTGAACCGAATAAAAAAGGTAGAAAAAGGAAGAATTTACCCCCATTCCTGACTTGAGCTGGGACATCTGCCTTTTGTTTCTCAGGCCTTTAGACTCAGACAAGGACTTAAAACACTAGATTTCCTGGCCTTCAACATGGAGATGTCTGATTTTGGGACTTCTCAGCCTCCATATAACCAAATGAACCAATTCCTTACATTAATTTTCTTTCTCTCACTCCCTCTGTCACATTCATGTGGGGCATGTGTGAATTCTATTGCTTCTATTTCTCTGGAAAACTGACTAATACAAAGGTCTAATAAGACATAGCACCTAGCAAGAGCAGACACTGATAAATTCAGGAGGAAAGACACATCATGAGAGAATTCAAGATAGAAGATCAAACAGGAAGAAAGAAAACAAGGGGAAAGTCATACACAGTAAATTTTAAGGCAAAGATGCAGAATTGATCATTTTTCTTTGTACAAAATTAATAAAAGTGGTTTCATTTATATATATGGCAACATAATAGCTTTTACTAGCAAATTGAAAAAAACAATTTTAGACCTTTATTAAAAATTCTATTATTACCCATTAAAATGTATTTAAATCATCTCTCAGAAAGTTTATATTAGCACAGACAGCATATTGAATCATAAGCAAGGTTTTAAAATGAGTTGAAAGACATTGCTGAAGTATCCAACAGAGAGACATGTTTACTGTGCATATCAAGTCAGTTTTTGAGCTTATAATAACCTAAGTCTAACTTGAACAGATTTATAAGCTTATAGGAAGGCAAAGTGGTTAAAAGAAGGTTTCCTCAGAAGGAAGATCAAACCATGATGTAAACCCTTAGGCAGTTTGCTCCTACAAGGTAAGGAGCCTGTCTTTAAAGGGCTTCTCATCCTCAGCATCTAGTGTAGGACATAGTATAAAGTTATGCAGTAGATAAACATCTACTGATCTCAGTTCAAAACTTATATTTCACTTTCCTGCTTTGCTACAAGAATACAGAAGATTCAGAGAGATCATGGGAGGATTTTCTAGCTGCTCAAGCAACAACAAGAAGTATGTTTTTTCAAAAGGCTATTTTTTTTTACAATCTTAAGAGTTTCAAGGAAAGACCTTCAAAAAAAGATGGAAAGAACACTGAATCATAAAGGCAAAGACACAAAGATAAATATAATGTGAAAATTTAAAACTTATTTATGACCGGTGTGGTGGTATATACCTGTAATCTCAGTGACTTGGGAGACTAAGACAGGAAGGTTCTTGAGTTTGAGGCCAGAGGCAGCTGCAAAATTTAGTGAGACTCTTTCAAAATAAAAAAGATGAGGATGCAACTCAGTGGTGAAGCCCTTGCAGAATATGCACAAGGCCTTGAGTTCAATCCCTGAGCTAAAATTAAAAAATAAAATAAAAATAAAAATAAAATAAAACTTATTTATGTCCCAAAAACTGAAAGTAAAGTAGATAACTGTTATTATTTGTCAATTAAAAATAAATAGTTTTTTCCAGGTGTGGTGGCACGTGCATGCAATCCCAGCACTTGAGAGACTGAGGCAGGAAGATCACTAGTTAGAGGCCAGCCTGGGTTCCACAGAGAGTTCCAGGCTAGCCTGGACTATATAGTAAGACTCTGTCTCAAAAACAAAAACAAAAGAAACAATGAAAAATGAAAAATAAATATTTTTAACAACAGGAAAACAGATTATGAAACTAGGTTAACTTCTTTTTTTAATACAGAATTCTTGCTGGGCATGGTGGCACATGGTGGCACATGCCTGTAATCTCAAGAGACTTGGTGCTAGGACAGGACTGCGAGTTTGAGGCCAGAGGCAGCTTGTACAACTTAGCAAGACCCTATGTCAAAAAAAAAAAAAAAAAAAAACCACTAAAAATGGAGCAGGAGTACAGCTCAGTGGTACAATACTTGCGTGGCATGTATAAAGCCCTGGGTTCAAGTTTCCAGGGCTGGGGGAAGAGAGGGAGAAAGAAGAAGAAGGAGGAGGAGGAAGAGGTGGAGGAGGGAAACAGGAGAGGAAGAGGAGAGGAAGAGGAGAGAGAAGACCGAATTCATTTTTCAACAATCTATATAAGCTAAAAAGGATCAGTCTCTAAGGTAAATATTATTAAAGAATTAATGTACTTAAAAGGGAAATTAAAATCATATAGGTTTGTATATACAGACTAGTTATAGAAAATAAAGTAACAGATGTGTCTAAGAAAAGCAATTGATAGTCTGCAGTGTAAGGAAGATAATTTTTTTCATTATATATACCTTTCAGTGTTTACATTACATATATCTTTCAGGTTGTTTATTATGGGCATATATTAGTCTTCAAAAACACATCACAACTGTAGGTTCTCAGAAGAATTTATGAGTTAATGGATAAAATAAAATGCTCAGCATAGTAAATATTCAACTATTATTTTATATGTAGTTACACCCACATATACATACGCATTTCCTTAAAAAGCAACACAAAAAGAAAGTGACTCCAAAAAGAAATCAAACAAGATGAAGTATTAATTCACAAAAAAGGTCAATAATGAATGACATTTTCAATTTATCTAGTAATCAAATACAAATAAAAATAATTTCTTGCCTTTCAGACTTACAAAATTTAAATAGATTAACAAAATCTACTTCAAAATGACAATACTCTTCAAAGAAGCACTACACAATTGAGACACTCTAAATCATATAATTTATAAAGTGTAGGATAAATTCACTAACATGAATACACAGGAAAACACAATCTATTCTCAAATGAAAACAAAATCAACAGACACAAGACCTGAAATGTTCTGGATATTGACATTAACAGAAAAAGTTTTAAAGCATCCATAATACCTACACTCAAGGAAAACATTTTTATAATAAATATAAAGGCAGGAAATCTCAGCTGATAAAGAGAAACTATATATTCTATAATTTTAAAAATCTGAATTAAAAACTCAATGGATAGGAAGAATGGAGATCACAGAAGAAAGGGTTAGTGAACCTTAACATAGATGAACAAAAAGTTATTTAATGTGAAAAACAGAAAGAAAACGGGGGGGGGCGGGAGGCAGGGGGAAACAGAGTCTCAGGTCCTTAGGACAGTATCAAAAGGTCTAACATATCACTAAACTCCTAGATTAGAAAAGAGGATAGAAAAAAAAAGTTTTAAGAAATAATGACCACACTGGGTGCTATGGTGCACATCTGCCTAGCAATTCGGAGGCTAAATCAGGAGGATGGCAAGTTTGCAGCCAGACACAGCCTATGCAACTTAGTGACACTCCATCTCAAAATAAAAACATTTAGAAGACGGGCTAGGGAAGCGGCACTATAGCAGAGCTGTTGCTGAGCATGTGCGAGGCCCTGAGTTCGGGATGGAGTACTGAAAAAAAAAATCAAAATTTTTAAAAGGACAGAAAGGAAGACGCCTATAATCTCAGTTACTTGGAAGGTGGAGGCAGGAGGATTGGATTGCAGGTTCAAGGCCAGGGGCAGCCTGCTTAATTTAGCACAATCTGTCTCAAGATAAAAAAAAAATTAAAAGGGGGAGCGGGGGAGTAGCCAAGTGGTAGAACACTAGCAAAGTATGCATAAGGCCCTGGGTTGAATCTCATAGTACTGGGGGAAAAAAAACAGAATTACAAAGTACTACACTACTATACTTTCAAAAATTAATGAATGATATAAATTCATAGATTGCAGAAGCTCAGCCCACTCTAAGCAAGACAAATTAAAAGAAAACCTACTCAAATTGCTAACAAATGAAGTAAAGAGAAAATCCTGAATACAGCCAGAAAGAAATGACATATTACATACAGAGGAAAAATAGTTTGAATTACCACTGACTTCTCATCCCATTCTGGATGAAGTTAGCTTCCATGCTGTGAGGAACCCTATGGAGAGGCAGCCATGGCAAAGAACTGATGTCTCCAGTCAACAGGCAGCAAAGATCTGAAGCCAGCCAAAAGCTACCTAAGTAAGCTTAGAAGAAAGTGGCTATTGTGAAAATGCCCAAGAGAAACCTTCTTATCACTCTATATAATTGAATGTAAAGACCTTTTTTACCATGAAGAACCTGTCTCACTAAATGGACAGTCACAGTACACCCACCTACCCTTCCTCCTTTACTTAATTAAAGTTTCCACTTCTTTTAATGAAAATAAACATTATGATGATTTATGGTTTTCAAAGTTTCATATGCAAGCCGTCTTTTCAATTTTGATTCTCATTACAATATGATAAGGAAGGGAATGAGATACGCCTTCTCTTTCCCAAAGGAATACTGATGAAGAACAAATTATCTGAGATCACAGAAAGTTGCCTGAAGCTATGAGGTTACTGGAAATACTGGCTTTCCTATGTTTTTATTCGTAATTTCTAAGCTTTTTCCTCCCTCCAAAATCCAAAATGGCCAGTATATTTAGAACAAGATGGTGAGTGAAAAAAAAATTCTAGTTCTTTGTCTAATCTCAAATCCTGAATCAGAGACCACCTTGTGAATAACATGTAAAAGTCAGAAAAGTAATTACAAAAAATAAACGGAAAGGAAACTGTATATAACATATTTTACTTCCTTCCTTTTACTTTTTCAGGCAACAAGAACTACAACCAAAACAAAAACAAAACAAAACAAAAAAGCAAAGATATCCATAGTCTTAGACTGAGATTCCACTTTCTAGTTCATTTCTAATCCATTCCCTGAGCCTCCAGGTCAGTCAACTTCTTTTTTTTTTTCTTTCTTTCTTTTTTTTCCTTGTGGTACTGGAGGTTGAACCCAAGGCCTCATGCCTGCATGCTTAGCAAGTGCTGTGCCACTGACCAGCACCCTCAGCTCATTTTTCTTCTTTTTTTGAGATAGGGTCTCGCTAAATTATGCAGACTGCCT
This sequence comes from Pedetes capensis, assembly GCA_007922755.1. Taxonomy (NCBI): domain Eukaryota; kingdom Metazoa; phylum Chordata; class Mammalia; order Rodentia; family Pedetidae; genus Pedetes; species Pedetes capensis. Next base: position 14,473 of record VMDO01023300.1, on the reverse strand, counting down.
CTGGTCACGAACTTGCGATCCTCCTGCCTCTGCCTCCCAAATCGCTGGAATTACAGGCATGTGCCACCACACCCAGCCAGGTCAGTCAACTTCTAACAAGACAAGACAGCAACAAATGAGAATGGAATGGAAAGAGGGAAACAGGAGAAGAAAAGGAAAACTAGGCTAACATGTTAAATAAGAGGCTCTGCTGCAACCTGTACCTTATTTCCTTTCAGTGGCAATTATATCTTACATTTGGGTAGAATTTTAATATTTTTTCCAAAACATTTTTACAACCATTACTACCAGTGTGTCCTCTTTAATTATCGGAAAGAAGCACAGAAGAGTACAAATAACAGGGCTTTTTCTGACAAAAAAGAACTGGTGGTCTGTGAACCCAACTTCCTTATAGGTTTCAAGGTATTATAAGCTTTTTAATTTGAAGAATATAGTATTATAAAATATGAAAAGTATTAAAAGTTTTAATATTGGTTTGGTTTCCTCACCTGAAATTGGCACGCACATTTCAAACCATCTCCATCTTCTTTACAGACTCCTCCATATTTACATGACGACTCATCACAAACTCTTACATCAGACTCCCTGACATTTAATTCTGCAAGAGAGGAAAACATTGTTCCATATGTGAATATATACTTGTTTATTTATCTATTTATTTATTTGGCTTTTTCTTACCAAGCTGGACATAGGTTTTTTAAAAATAGCAAATCCTTAAAATGGGCTGGGCATCCTTCCCATTCACAGGTATTATAATAAGATAATACGCAAACAGCAAGTTCTGTGGGATGCAAAATATTTAGTATACCCAAAAGAGAATCTTAAATAATATCTGTAAAAGGAACCAATTCCAAAATGAAACCCAAAATTTTAAGATTTAACATAATTCCCAAAGGTAAATCTATGGAATATTTCTATTTTGTCTTATCGATTCTTTAAGATAATGTTTGTTTGTTTGTTTGTTTGCAATACTAGGGGCAGAGTTGAACACAGGGCCTCATGCATGCTTCCCAAGTGCTGTACCACCAAGCCGCACCCCTAGTATATTTTTTGCTCTTTTATCTACAGGATCTCGATTACACAGGCTGCCTCTGGCCTTGAACTTGCAATCCTCCTGCCTCGGCCTCCTGAGTTGCTGGAATTACAGGCATGCACCACAGTGACCCACTGTAAGGGCTTTAAGATAATATTCTTACTGCTGTCTTAACATGTTAGTTATTTCTCTGGTGAGTAACTTATTTTTAAGGATGAAAAATTAAACAGCTAAAAGGAATTTTACTTTCTTGATAATAAATTTTAGGTGACCATTATTTACTCTAGACAAACAACTAATTTCAAAAGAATTAAAATGAACTTGAATTTCATACAAGACATATATAGAACATTTATGTGCACCATCAAAGAAATGCAAAATCTTACTAGACTTAAACCTTTTGAATGACTAATTTAATTTTACTCTACCACAGGGAGAAGAGTCCATCAACATCACAGAGTATTGTTCTACGATGATTTTGTTCCTGCTCATAGATTGTCAGTCCTGTGCTAGAAGCATCTTATTAAGCTTTCTCAGAAACCAAATAAATTGCTTCATGGTTAGTGCTAAGTAAAGTTGCCAATCATGTGTAATTGGGTGAAAATCACTGCGATGCAATTTTCATATCTTCCCTATAGGGAATTCAAGCCACACAACAAATGCACTTAGGCAAACAATAAATACATGACTATTTCTTAAAAAGTCCTATTATACTAACGCTCATGTGACCATGTGAGCAAAGAGACCTAAGTAAACTTCAAACTGCCATTCAAAAACACAAGGTCTCCTGCATTCTACACCATGATGAGGTGTTGGCAAACAGATCTCAGGGAGCGTTCCCCAGCAATCCCTTATCCATGGTTATTTTCTTTTTCTAGATTTCAAAGCAGAACTCATAGACTGGATTAAGGAGATTCAATGTGTACTGACATCTATCCTAGCAACACCTCAATGGCGTGTCTGCCCAATTTGTTCTCACTGTTCTACAATGGCCTCTTAGATATGTTACTCCCAGGCACTAAAAGGCATGTACCTGAACACCCAAGGAATTGATGGTCAACAGTATTTCCATAACCAATCTGAACCAAGCACTGTACTAGAGTAACCATAGTCTACATAAATGTGAGTTGCTTTTTTTTTTTTTTGTGGTGGTGGTGGTGGAGATCAAACTCAGGGCCTTGCACATGTTAAACAAGTGATCTACCACTGAGTTATAACTCCGGACTTTTTTCTTTTTCTTAAATAGATCTCAGATACATAAAATTAAAATTCAAGCATTTGCACTTAAGACAAGTAACTACTATAGGTTTTTTTATTGTTTTGTTCTATAAACTATTCCATGTACAGAAGATGGTCTTTTAATTTCCTCTGGTCCGGGCATGAAAGTTTGAGGTTCTTGGTTTTCCTCCTCTCCCAAGTTTTGCTAGTTCTTCCCTTGCTCCCTCAACCATACATTTTAGGTCTTGAGACTCAATTCTAGATATAAGGTTTCAGTTTTTGTTTTCCTATGTACCTACACTCCCACAGGTATTTATACAAGGTCCAGTTGCAAACACCATCAAATATATACAGTTTTGGACCCAAGGAGTATAATATTAATATAAAAACTTCCCTGAAAGCTGGGCACTGTGACATATGCCTATTATCCCAGCAACTCAGGAGGTTGAAGCAGGAGAATCGTGAGTTTGAGTCCAGAGCACTACTTAGGGAGATCCCATCTCAAAATAAAGAAGAAAAAAGTGGGGGCTGGGTATGCAGCTCAGTGGTGGAGTGCCCTGGGGAAGAATGCAGGATATCTTTTCTCAACTACAAACTTAACAAGTTTAAGGCGCACAGAAATAAGAATTGCACAATTTGAAAAATAAAATTTAGTACATTCCTTTTTTTGGAGGCTGAAAGTTTACACCAGGTTTAATTACAATCTATAAGACAAACATAAGAATGAGAATGACTAGAGCTTTATTTTGTCTATGGGACAAGATTATGCTGAGTTACCACATGCTACCTAGGCTTGAGATTCTTTTGAGTTGTAACATGTTTCATCTGTTGTATTTCACAAAACAGTAGATTATATGCTAGAACCTACATCATCTCTGCCACTAAGATCCACACATTTGGTGGCCTCGGGTTGGTCAGGCATCTGTTTGCATGAGGGATTAAGGAATATTTCAGGAGAATAATTATCCTTACCAAAATGAAGCAGACAAGCTAGGTCCAATAAACAAAGCCTTGAACAGAAGGAGGGATCCCAACCACAGTGTAGAGTCAATCACTTAAGCTGCTCCCCAGTCCAGTCCCAAGAGTTTGTCATGACAAAGACAGACAGGCTACGAATAACTAAAGAATGGCTTCCACTTGTCAGGCAGGGTGGCACATGCCTATAATCCCAGGGACCTGAGAAGGGGAGGCAGGAGGATCACAGGTTTGAGGCCAGAGATAACCTGCATCACTTATGAAGACCTTGTCTCAATTTAAAAAAATAAAAAAGGGGCTGGAGGTACAGCTCAGTGGCAGAGCACTTGCAAAGTATGCTTGAGGCCCTGGGTTCAGCACCCTCTGTACTGCAGAAAACAACAACAACGAAAAAAAAAAAGGGGAGAGAAAGAATGGCTTTCACTAAAAACTCAAAAAATTCAAAAGACAAGATATAAAGAGCTCTGCTTTGATGCTCACACATAAAGTAGTAACAGAAAGAGGACCAAAGCGCTGGAGTAGTACCTTAACAGCTCCTGCATATTGGCAGTACATGTGGCCGGAAAGTACAAGCCCACAGAGAAAGCAGTGTCAGACAAGGAGGCACACTTCCAACAGCTGTCAGGAGATACCAGTGCATACCTACCAGGAGGAGCAAGCATCACAGGAAGACAAAGGCAAGTGCCATGTGGCAGGGGCAGAATGTATTAGGGCATCCACATAAAACATACTTTGGAGACTCCTAGAGTAAACATGGGAGGGAGGTATTTTTGAGGGAATTAGAAATCTGCTATAGTTTGAGGGTGTGCTCCAAATTCTCATGTGTTGAGATCTTTTTTTTCGGTACTGGAGGTTGAACCCAGAGCCTTGCGCTTGCATGTTCTGCAAGTGCTGGACCACTGAGCTGCACCCCCAGCCCATTTTTTTACTTTTTGAGAAAGGATCTCACTAAGTTTCACAGACTGCCTCTGGTCTCCAATTTGCAATCCTCCTGCCTCTGCCTCCTGAGCCACTGGGATTACAGGCGTGCGCCACCGCACCCAGCTTGTGTTGGGATCTTAATTCAGTGCAGCAGTGTTGGGAGGTGGAAGAGCCTATTGGGAGGCATTTGGGTCACAGGGGTGAAGCCCTCACAAATGGATTAATACCTTTCTACAAGAAATAGCTCAGCTGTCTGAGGAGTTCAGCCTCCTTTTCTCTCTTTTGCATGTACTCAAGGGCCCTAGTGCTTTCCTCCAGGAGGTAAAGCAGAATGAGGCCCTCATCAAATGCCAATAGCCAGATCTAAGGCTTCTAGCCTCTAGAACTGTGGGCCAAAATAAATCTCTTTCCTTTGTAAATTTCCCAACCTCAGGTATACTGTTTTACTAACAGAAAATGGCCTAAAACAAGGTCCTATATTAACAAGTAAAAGTCAGGGAAGTCTGATTATTCTGATTAGTCATGTTTTATTTTATGCCTTTCTTGCAAAAAATTCATGGTATTGTAGTTAACCAGTAGCAATTATTGGGCATCTACTATGTCCAATCTCAGAAGCTAAGCAGGGTCAGGTCTAGTTAGTACTCGGATAGGAGACTGCTTGGAAATACCGAGTACTATAGGCTTGGGAGAAGGACACAGCAGTCCACTCCCAAATCAAGCAGCCATCAAAAACCTTACGAATAGCAGAGACGCACTGACAGTAGTGCCAGGCATGCCACAGTGTCAGGTCATGTTTCGTTCTGTTGGGCATAGGGTCGCTATGAGTCGGACCTGACTCAACAGCACCTAACAACAACATGTGCCATACTACGAATTTGGGACACACTGTGAAGTACATAACAAGGAGTGTATGTATGATCTTGCTACCATATGGAACAATTAGTGAACTGAATATAGTCAACAATTAAGGAAATATATGTATTCTACAGTCCACGAGTTTCAAGAGTTAGAAACTAAGAGTTTCAAGAAGTAGAAGATAAAAATAGAATTAAAGTATAGGATGCAGTGACAGAAATTATAAAACTTAAGCCAAATATGTTGATGCACACCTCTAATACCAGTATTGAGAGGCCAAGGCAAGAGAATTTATAGGTTCAAGGCCAGAGACAGGCTGCCAACTTAGTGAGACCCTGTCTCAAAATAAAAACAAGTTTAAAAAGGGTTGAGGATGCAGCTCAGTGATAGAGCATTTGCCTGAAATGTATAAAGCCCTGGGTTCAACTCCCAGGAACAGCCACAATAACAACAACAAGGGGGGGGCACAACTTGCACTGACCTTGAACAATTAATAAGGCTTTTTCTGATAATAAAACTAATATAGAATATTATAGAAAAGTTAGAAAAAACTGTTTAAAATTGCCCACAACATGTGAGTTATAGTAAAAGAAAGTATTTTTTTAATCTAGGAAAACAATATAAATGAAAGCAGAGACAAAATATTTTAATAGTATACACAAAGTATATTAATATCAGTAGTTCCCAAACAATCTTCTTTAGGAAATCTGGTGTCTGAGACTAGGTTGCAGCTGCATTAAAATCAAGTGAGAGTTTTATTTTCTCATTTTCAAAAGAAAAAAGGCAATGGATGAAATGCTTTCATTTTAAGATTTTTTTATGTATATTTCTTAAACCTTCAATATCTGAGATTATGTTCTTGCTAGCTGTCAATAAAATGTCCAACAAATAAGTAAAAAACTTTGCAAAAAAGTTCTAATGATGTTTGATAAGAACATAAGGTCATGAATAGTAAAAATTCATAAGTATACATTTAAATTGTTTTATAATTATGGCAATCACTATTAATTACCTTCCTGGTATCCAGTCTTGCCTTCTTACTTAGTAGGGGAACCCCAGTTTGGTTCAGGAAAACAAGCCACCCAGCTAAGTAATCTGTATTTCTCAGACTCCTTCACTCTGTGGTACAGTTCATATACAAGCTGTGCCCCTTCCTCCTTCATTCTTCTTTTTCCAGACTAGAGAGTACATCTATTGTCTACAGTTAGAGCATCCAACTATACACACCTACAGATGAAAGCTACAAGGTCAAGATGGCAGAGCAGAAAGACAGGAGCAAGAGAGTACAAAGAGGAGAATCATGAAATCACTACTCCTCCACACATACTGTTATAGGAAATAAGCAAAAACAACAAAGCCCTCATCCTATAGCCACTAATGGCCAGGTCACCAATGCATGCAGTGAAAACACAATCCCCATACAATAACTGCATGTAAATTTAATTAAGGTAAATATTTCTATGCAAAAGTCTTAAAATTTTTTGTGCTACATCATAACCCACATTTAGGTCAATGTCAAGAGCACCATTAACTTCCTGGTGCTCTGTCTCCTAACAAATGTGAGATACATTGCCTTAGCTCAAACTTGCTACAGAAGCAATCTATTCTGGGATAACCTTCTATTCTTTCTTTTCAAGTATTCTGTACAGTATCAGGCGTCAAGAGGGCACTCTACCTTGTCAGTGATGATGATGATTACACATCTGCCTTCTTGAACCCCAAATGAAAATTCAGCAAAATGGATGAGCCATCACTAAGGCTTTCAAAAATCAATTCCCCAAATAGAAATATTTTGCACAAAGCAGCACTCAGAAGAGTGGCTCAAAACAAAAATATTTTGCTCTGGTTGCAAATCTGCCCATCATCCAATTCTCAAAATGCAAAACCTGTCTCAAACTTCATTAACATTTCAAAGCTGGGAAACAATGCACAGGAGAGGAAGGAAGCCTCCTTACTGGGAACTAGAGTTGCCAAAATTCCCAACTGTTGGCATTACTCACTAGGTTCAGGCTATATTTAAAAAGCCCTCCAGAATGATGAGACTTTTCTACCTCCCAGTAAACAGAAAGTAACAAGCATGGAGAACAAAAAGAGAGTAAACTTTGTAACATGTTACAATAGAATTCAGGGATTCTCAATCTGGGTACTAGACATTGGTTGTTGTTGTTGCTGCTGCTGTTGTTGTTATTGTTAGGTGCCTTAGAGTCCAACTTGTAGATACCCTATGTACAACAGAATGAAATACTCTCTGATTCTGTGCCAGGCGCATGATCTTACTTATGTTTAAGCCTATTGTTGCAGACACTGTGTCAATCCATCCAGTTGACCTGACCTTTTTTTCCGTTGACCTGACAACATGATGTCCTTCTCCAGGAACTGATACCTCCTGGCAACAAAATACAAAATACAAAATACAAGTACAAAATACAAAATGCAGTCTAGCCATCCTTGCTTCCAAGAAGTACCCCAGTTGCACTTCTTCTAGAACAAATCTGTTGGTTCTTTTGGTAATCCACAATATGTTCAATATTCACCTCCAGCACCATAATTCAAATGCGTCAATTCTCCTGTCTCCCTTATTCAATGTCCAGCTCTCATAACCATATGACACAACTGAAATAGACATTTAGGGCCAGATAATTCTTTGCTGCAGGGATTATCCTGTGCATTGGTGGAGTGTTGAGTAACATTCCTAGCCTCTACCTATGAGATGCCAATAGGACCACCCCAGATGTGACATCCAGAAATGTCTTCAGACTTTACCAAATGTTTCCTGGGAAGAAAATCATCCCCAGTTGAGAATTACTATAAAAAAATGAAATCAAAGCCTTTACATTTGATTCTGTAACACAATCATTGTAAGAAAAATGAGTCAAACAAGTAGCAATCTCCAAGATCTCAGCATTTTACCACAGCCATTTTCCATTTCAGTGAAAGGACCTAAATACATTGACTTCAAGTTTATGTCAAGCTAGGATTCAAAGTAGAGGACCCATGGGCAGGAGGTGTGGCTCACTGGTACAGTGCTTGCCTAGTGTGTATGAGGCCCTAGGTTCAACCCCTAACCCTGCAATAAATAAATAAATAAATAAATAAATAAATAAATAAATAAATAAATAAATAAATGACACATGTATAATAATGCCTTAACTTCCAGGGAAACTGGCCTTTTCTTCCTATCAAGACTTTTTCTTCAAGGTCAAGGAGACCTCCTATTCTAAAATCCAAAAGTTTTTTTTTTTCCTTAAGTCTTCCAACTCTTGATCTTTCTATAGCAGTTGGCATTCCTGGCCTCCCCTTCTAGCCCAATAATCTTCCTTATCTGCCTCAATTCTGACCATTTCTCACTTGCTCACTCCTTTTTCCTTCTACTGTTCAGCACATGATCACAGCACTCTTAGAACTCAGCTCTCCAGATTAATCAAAGCATGCTATATTCCTAAAACCAATGTCCACACTACAAGGAATCCTCAAGGCCACTAGGCCACTCTCCAGAATGCCCACAGCACTTAAAATTCCAACTAGGAGAGCTGTTCTTGTGCTCCACTATGTTACCCAGTGTAGTGATACCCACCGTATTTGTTACTGCAATTATGTGTTTTCAATACTTCATACAAGTGAAAATAAATTGCTTCTGTGAAAAGTAAACTGAAGACATGGAAAGGGGAAGCTGCTTTAAAAACAACTATAGTTACATTTATAATTCTGCATCCACAAATCTTTACATTCCTTTTTAAAAGGACTTTTAGAGGTTCTTTTTAAGCTGGATTTTGTAGTCAATGCATTACAAAATGTGTTTTATTCAAGAAGAAGAAAATTATTCTCAAAGAAAAATTCTGAGCCCTTTTTCAAAATATCATTTAATAAATATGTTTTTAAGGTAAAATAAAATGGTATGTATATTTATGAATCATTTTTGTGACTCCCCACGTAAGTAACTTTCTCAATTAACCAACTAACTACCAAAATCCTATTGACCCTTGACAAAAGGGTTCCGACAAGATATAAGAATGGTCTCTAGGCATTTTCATTCACCCCTCAACTTAAAGTGTTCAAAACAGGTGATTTTTCCCAACATTATTAAAGCCTGGTCATCTGATTTTGCCACAATGTTATTTCCAGTCTTCAGAGCATTATGAGGGAAAGCCACATAAATTAATGCTCCCTGAGGCCCTATGAGTGTTGCTATGAGTCAGACACGACTGGATGGCACCTACCAACAACAACAAGGCCTATTAGGGCTGGGGGTTAGCTCAGGTGGTAGAGTGCTGTTCTGCACCTCCTGAGGACTCAGATTTAATCTTCAGCACAACAACAACAAAAAAAAAAAAAAAGCAGGAGAAAGATGTGGCAATCCACTCCCAAAGCAATCCCAAAACAGTCAGCTATTGAAAACCCTATGAGGGTCCCTATGAGTCAGACTGGATACCAGAGTTGGCTATGTGAAGAGCAAAGCATGAACATGGGAGTCAGGGCACCTAACAACACCAAAGCCTATTAACATGTAGAAATTTTTCATTCATTTCTAGTTAATTCCTCATTGACTTCCAACAAAACATTTCAAACTTTTTACTTGTCCTTAAAAACAAAACTTCAATGAGCTTATAATCATTGTATAGATGTTAATAGTATTTGGGAAAACCAGTCCTTTTTCAGAAAAGCACACCAACCCAATCTGACAAAGCCCACTGCTGGATTGGTTCACTCCCAAAACAAGCCTAGCTCATTCCTAAAACTGTATACAACTGCCCACTAACCAACTCGACTGAAAGCAATAAAAAATATTTAAAATATTTAAACATTTATAATATCCCCACTAGGAAATGGTACAGTATTGCCATGGAATATTACACACTGATTTAAAGATGTATGTTATGAAATATCACTAATCGTTGTTTGTTGTTAGGTGCCGTCCAGTAGGGTCCAGTTCAAAGTCGACCCTATGCACAACAGAATGAAACAGTACACAACACTGTGCCATGCCCAGCACTATGTCAGTGCTTCTCTGCTTTTCATAGGGTTTTCAATGGATAACTGAGAAAAACAGAACTCAAAACTATACACATACATGTGATTATTTAAAACAAACACATTCGAGAAAATCCAGCCAGGAAAAAACAAAAATAGTAACAGCAACTGGGTTATGCCCATTGGACAATGGTTGGTTTTTCCTCTTTTCAAGTTTCTATGCTTGTTATTATTTAATGGAGGAAAAAACACAATGTGAGTTCAAACCACCCCAGAGACTGTTGGCTATGTGAAGAGCAAAGCATGAATATGGGAGTGAGGGAGGGCCAGGTTCACAAGCTAGATCTTCATCTTTTAAAATAGTGCTTTCCCTTAGTATTATAATCATTAAATGAGATAATGCATCCAAAAGCAACAGTGCCTACAAGTAGGTAGAGTATACAACAAAAATGTACTTTCTTTCTTTCCCCAAACATGTCTTCAATTCCAAACCCAACTGTTATTGTTAGGTACCATGAGTCCAGTCCAACTCATAGCGGCTCTCCCAGAGTTTTCAAAGGGTGATTGTTTCGAGATTGCTTCAGGAGTGGATTGACACATCCTTCTCTCATTTTTGCCATGCTAGGGATTGTACCTGGGTCTTAAGAGAGTGCAGAGCAGCACTCTACCAATTAAGCCAAACCCCAGCCCCTACTGAGGGAAATTTTTAATGACACCAATCACTGAAAATATAATTCAGGGTAAAATCAAGCAATAGATATCGTAAATGTTAACTTCAAGTCCCAGCAAATCAGAATTAGAAATCAAATTTCCTAAGGCTAGGGATATAGCTCAGTGGTAGAGTGTTTGCCTAGCATGTACAAAGCTCTGGAGGAAAAAAAAGAAATTAATTTAAGTTTTCTTTAATTTATTTACCAAATTAACATTATTAACATAATTAACATAAAATATTATAGTATTTATCTTCTACTCCCAAGGCAATCCCGAAGCACTCAGCCATTGAAAACCCTATAAAGGTCGCTATGAGTCGGATACCAACTCGATGGCACCTAACAACAACAACAACTATATAGCTGTCAGGGGAAAAATAATATTTCATGATTTAAAACCAAAAGCATATCAAAAAGCATTAACAGTAGAGACGACTAAAAATTCTCTAAGCTATATTTAACAAAAGAAATTTCACATATGTCACAGAAGTATCTGACTCTGATATTTTTCATTCCATTCTGCATGCTACTGCCAAACTACCCTTTATTAAACAACACTTTGATGCTGTCAATCCGCCACCCCCACACCTGCCATCTTTCTCTACTGCCTACTTCAATTCTAAATGCCTGTGTCAGGATGCTTCAGGCAAGGTGACTGGGAGAACAACCACCACAGGATCAGATGGAAGAAGACACCTGGATCCCAAGTTCAGTAGTAAGGCTCCCAGGATGTTTCCAGAACTATCCAGTTCTAGCCAAGATCCTGAACAATGATGCTCTCCTTCTCTACTATTTCTGATCTCAGGTCCTAACACTTACTTGGCAAACCTGTGTGTTACCCTCCCACTGATCCATAAATTGAATCTATCATGGTGGTTGTTAAAAATAATGATGACAAATCTCTGCATTTCTTCACATGACATAGCTCACTGTTACACCACTTGCCTAGCATGTGCAAGGCCTTGGGTTTGATCCTAGGTTTGTGTATAACACACTGTTTTTTAATGCCTATAAAAAAATCTGTTAGGTATGTATATACATCAAAATATGAACTGCAGTTATCTCTTGATAAAATCTGAAGTTTATTATTCTGTATTTTTCTGAACTGTTTTGCATTTTATGACTATCTTGTATTATTTTTCAACCAGAAAAAATAGTTGCATGCTATAACACGTGAGAATCTTGAAAATATGCTAAGAGAAAGAAGGCTGTACAAAAAGGCCACATATTACATAGCTTTGTTTATAAAGAACATCCAGAAAGTCCTATATGGTTGTCAGGGACAGAAGTGGAGGTAATGAGACTCACGGCTAATAGTTACAGAGATTCTTTCCAGGGTGATGGGAATGTTCTTAGATGGTAATGATGATGGTTGCACAACACAGTGAATGTACAAAACCCACTGAATTGCATACATTAAAATGGTGGATTTTGCTTTATATGAGTTATCTTGATAAAAAATAATTTTAAAAACCAGATAAAGCAATCATGCCATTTAAATTTTGGAAAATTCTGAAACAACAAATGAACATGCATCATATTTAGTTATTTAAGAGGCATACCCTGGCACTAGCCCACCTTGATCAATATCCTGGCTCTCCCACTCATCAGCTTAATAATTTACCACCTCTGTGCCTATAAAATGGAGACAATAACAGTACCTCTCTCATAATGCTGATGGAGGATTAAAAAAGATATGGAAGGCACTTAGAGCAGTGTGTGACACATGAGTGCCATATTAAGTCCTGGCTACTATTTATTTTTTATTAGCATCACTACTGGGAAAGATGTGGGAAAATGAGCACTCAAACCAACTATGAGAGTTCCTATTCAATAACCTTTCATGTGGCTATACATACTGAAATTTTAATTTTACCCAACAATTCCATTTTCAGAAAATTATGATGGAAAAATGAAGAAAAATCATACAAAAATATATGCACAAAATTGCTAACATCAACTTTTTTTTTTTTTTTTTTTTTGGCACTGGGGCTCAAGTGTAGGCCCTTGTGCATGCTAGGAAAGTACCCTACCACAGAACTACCACACACCTGGCAGTATCAGGTTTTGCTTTGTTTTGTTTTGTGCATTTGTTTTTGATGCAGGCTCTGGCTATGTTGTCCATTCTGGCCTGGAACTCCTGGGTTCAAGTGATCCTCCTGCACCACCCTCCCAAGCAGTTGAGACTTCAGGTACACACCACCATACAGCATTACATAAGCATTATATTTTTCAGTAGTGAAGAGTTGAACCCACACCTCACACACTTAGGCAAGTGCTTTACCACTGAGCTGTGCCCTAGCCCCTAATTTTATTTATTATTTTGACACAAGGTCTCACTAAGTTACACAGGCTGTCTCTGGTCTCAAACCTATAGTCCTCCTGCCTCAGCCTCCCATGTCACTGGAATTACAGATGTATGTCATACTGCCCCACTAACATAAGAATATTTTACAATAGCAAAATGGAAAATAACCTAATTGTCCATCTGTTGGGAATTAAGTAAAATATTGATGAAATACTATGCAAACATTAAAGTACATAGTAGGAAAACACATACTGATATGGAAAGAAGGTAAGACTCCTTGTGAGTTTTTTTGTTTTTTTGTTTTTTTTTTTTTAAGGTACATATGTTAGCTTATGCATTGTTATGGCAGAGAACCTGACCGAAACAAATTTATGGGATATATTAGAGCTCATGGTTAGAAAATTTTAGAATCATGGCAGGCATGGCAACAGCACAAGTATCTGTGCCTGTGGCTCAAAGCCTCACATATTGGCAATCGGGAAAAAGAGAGCTTTCAGGACCCAGGGGTCTGTATAAAACTTCAAAAGGCCTGCCTCCAGTGACCCACTTCCATAAAGCTAGATCCCACCTTGCAAAATTCCACTGCCTCTACTAACAGCAGCACCACCTGGGGACCAAACATTCAAACACATGAACTTTGGGGAACCCTTCAGATTTAAATCATAATACTCCATTCCTGACTCTTAAAGGTTCATGGCCATCTCAAAATACAAAATACATTCAGTCCAACTTCAAGAGTCCCCAAAGTCTTAACAGTCTCAACCTTGCTCAAAAGTCCAAGTCCAAAGGCTCCACTGAGAGTAAATGTAAATTTAGCTGTGAGCTCCTGCAAATAAAAATCAGGTTACATTACATATTTCCAATATATGAGAGCACAGAGTAAACATTCCCATTCCAAAAGGGAGGAATGAAGGCACAGAAATGAAAGACTGGTCCAAAGCAAGACCTAAATCTGGCAGGGCACACAAACTCTATATGTCCACATGTGGCATCTGGCACACATTTTTGTTGTTGTTGTTAGGTGCCGTCGAGTTGAGTCTGACTCATAGCGACCCTATGTACAGCAGATTGAAACACTTGCCAATTCTGTGCCAGGCAAACCATCTTATTTATGTTTAAGCCCATTGTTGCAGACACTGTGTCAATCCATCTGGTGGAGGGTTCTCCTCTTTTGCGTTGACCTGCTACTCTTCCAAACATGATGTCCTTCTCCAGGGATTGTTCTCTCCTGACTACATGTCTGAAATATGTAAGACGCAGTCTGGCCATTTTTGCTTCCAAGGAGAACTCTGGTTGTACTTCTTCTAGGACAGATCTGTTGGTTCTTTTGGCAGTCCATGGTATATTCAATAGACGTCTCCAGCACCACAATTCAAAAGCATCAATTCTTTTTCTGTCTCTCTTGTTCAATGTTCAGCTTTCACAACCATATGATGCCACTGAAAATACCATGGCATGAGTCAGACGCACCTTCGTCTTCAATGT